>OMNW01008985.1:0-12896 GCA_900303245.1 Selene dorsalis
AACAAATACCAGGATCCAAATGCCTTGCTCCATGCCCTTACTTGCTGTCCAGTCGCTTTGCACCTTCCCCCAAATTCCAGCCCAGTGGGTGGTGAGACAATGGGGTAACAGCTCCATATAGTTTTTTGGGCACCAATAGTAGGCCCTGGTCTCCTCTTCCCCTTTCCCGGCAAAAAAATATGAACACCGTGCAAGTATCAGACATAAATAGGATTGAACTGTTCATCTTACTTTTATAGCTTTGCCAATATTCAGGAGAAGCTGTAATATTCAGGCGAAGCTGTAATAAACACATATACATAAAATGTGCTTTTTCTTTAGACACACAATGACATTGTAGTAAGAATGTAAGACACTGTTCAGTCATGGCTGAAAACAACCACAGCCGAAATTAATATTTTTCTCTTTTAGTTACATCTTCAATACTGTCAAACGTATGGTTTCAAAGCATCATCATTTACACAGGGGATATTCATAAACCACAGAACACTGATAAATGTGACTTTTATGTTGAAGTAACCTTGTAACTCATACACAATAAAACTAGCAGAAGAGCACAGGGAAGCTAGTTCAGCCTCATACAGATTGGAAATGTGATGTCCCCAGCAGGGTCTTGGTGTCTCTGGACCGTCAATGAGTAAATACATAAAATAACTGGTTAGAAATCACAGCAAAAATTACCTGAGTTTAGTCTAATACATATGACACAGCCTAGAGAGCCCACTACACAAAATATGTGTGTGTGGGTGTGTTCGGCTTCATCTGCATGAGCCAGTCAGCCAAGGTCACGTCACACTTTATGACAGGGCTCTCTGTCAGGAATCAAATTTTAAACGGGTGTAATGAACCTTGAAAACATGCCCACACACAGCGAGCAGAATGAGAGCAAGTGCAGCCACATTCTGAGGCATCAATGAGAAAAATGTTAACCATTCAGTGGACATTACTGACCAACGTATACATGTCCCCGAGGGCTGAATGTGCTGCAAATACTCACAACACAACAGAGTTGTTTGTGTTATGTTGTTGTCACTCCTGTGCTGTCATAATATATGTACCTATGCACCATGCACTTCATGACAAAGACAAATTTCCCTGAACAGGTCAATGAAGTATATATTATCTTATCTTACCTTATCTCTTAGAGGAGTTTCCAGGGGACACTAAAAGTGATCAGCTCTACTGAGGTGTATTTACAGTCCCCTCCAAAAGTATTGGGACAGTGAGGCCATCTCCTTTATTTTTGATAGCCTCGTTTGTAATGGCACACCTAATTCCTAGCCTAAGTCTAACTTAAGACCTAATGCTCTACTCAAAAATGTTTTTGGTTCCATCGGCCCTTCCCTGCTTTATATCAACAGCTCACTTGTATCTGGCTACTTCCCATCCTATTTTAATCAGGCGGTTGTCGCTTCTTAAAAAGCCCAACCTGGACCCTTCATTATTTAGCAACTTTAGGCCCATTTCAAAGTTTCCTTTTAATGCTAAGATTTTAGAAAAAGTGGTAGCTAACCAACTAGCCCATGCCCTGAATAAGCATAACATCCTTGACAAATTTCAATCTGGTTACTGTCATAACCATTCTACTGAGACAGCACTTCTTAGAGTGTCTAATGACATCATAATGGCCTCCGACACTGGTAGATGTACTGTCCTAGTGCTGCTTGACCTTAGTGCAGCCTTTGATACTGTTGATCACCACATCCCATTCAATAGGCTATGTAACTATGTAGGCATTTTAGGCAGTGCCATCAACTGGTTTGCCTCCTATCTTGCTGAGAGAAGTTTCTCTGGAGCAGCTTCTCTGGTTTCTCTGGTCCTTTTATGTCTGAGTCTGTCCCACTATCTTGTGGGGTGCCTCAGGGCTCAGTATTGGGTCAGATTTTGTTTACTTTGTATATGCTTCCTCTTAGCAACATTATCAGCAGGCTTAATGGTATTTCATATCATATGTATGCTGATGATATTTAGCTGTATTTTTCTTTTAACCCTGACACGACAGCTTACTGAGGTCCTGATTGCCGCTCCTGTCCGTACTGCTCCTAGGGTGGCTAGTTGTATGGGGTCCTTGAATTCAAATATCCGCTCTAGCCTGAGAAATCTTGGAGTTACTTTCAACCAGGCCATGCATTTTGATAAACACATCCAGGCGTTGACCCGTGTGTTTTTTTCACCTTAGAAACATCACAAAACTCAAATCTGTTGCGTCACAGTAAAACATGTCTTAGTAAAACATCTGTAGATTGTCTTCATCTGGTGCAGAATGCCACTGCCAGGCTGTTAACCAAATCAACCAAAACTGTCATATCAATCCTGTCCTGGCCTCCCGACCCTGGCTTCCTATCAGCTTCAGGATCCAGTTCAAAATTCTTGTTTTGACTCATAGAGCCCTTCATGGTCAGGTACCTGAGTACCTGCCTGAGCTGCTACATGGGTACACTCCTCGCAGGACACTCTCCCACAGAATTTGAGAGCTGCAGCATCTGTCAAGTGCTTTAAGAAGCATCTTAAAACCCGTCTCCTTTGATTTGGTTCTGCAATGGCTGCTGCTGTTTTATTTTATTTTTGTGTCATTTTATGTGTGTATTCATTGTTTCTGTATTTTAATCCTGTAAAGCACTTTGTGAGTTCTCTCTGTGAGAAATGCTATACAAATAAATCTTACTTACTTACTTAATATTTAGGTGAGCAAAGGTGGGTATCTTTATGTGGGAACACTGGGATTAAAGTGAATACTTCCTATCAGGTTGCAAATCCTTTGCTTACAATACCTGCATGAGGCCTGCAATCCAGTGACATCACCAAAGTTTTGCATTTTAACCTTTATGATGCTTTTCCAGCCTTTCACCACAGCCTCTTTCAGCTTTCAGTTTGTTTTGGGGTTGCTTCATTCGGTCTCCTCTTTAAGCCGGGCATACACTGTACAATATTTGAAAATCTTGTTCTTAATACCAACACACACCATACGAGTAAATTGTCTACAATGTATGGCCAAAGCTCACGATTTATGTACTCACACTGTATGGTCCGATCATCAAACACGACCAGACAGCTCACACTTGAGCACGGCCCATCGGCCCCTGCTGACTGTCCTGCCTACTGACAGCTGTCAATAAAGATTTGTTTGAAAACTATGACACCGGTTTGTTTATGAGCAACCATGCTAACGAAGCAGAAGAAGGTGGCCTTATTGATGGCCACAATCCTGTACGTAGCAGGCAGCTGAAGGACAGTGGCTAACTCCTGCTAACGTTTCTCTCGTTCGTGGCGGTTGTGGTAGCTGTAGGAGGAAACGTTGAACAGGCATTCACCTTGTTACCGCAGTTCAACTAATCTCGCCTCCATATTTTCAGTCGTCATGGTGTATCACTTTGCTCAGGTGCATTGAGGGAGAAACGCACACATGTTGGCAAATCAAGGCTCTGCTTCCACTGTGCGAAAGCCTTTGTCGGCCGACCGAAATTTCCAACATGTCAGAAATTCATCCGAGCGTCAGTGGTCCAGGAGCAGATGATCAGCACTCGCTCCCCCCTGTACACTGCACGGAAAAAGACGCCCTGACGAAACGGAAAGCTGGGCCCAAGCATCGCCAGGTCGTGCATCTCAGAAATCGGATCTAAAAAGGGCTAAAAGCATACAGTGTAAGGCCGGTGTTAGCAGATAAAATTCATGCTCAATACGGTTTATGTCTGGAGACTGACTTGGCCAGTTAAAACCTTCCACTGATGAACTCCGTGGTTGTTTTGGTAGTGTGTTTCGGGTCGTCGTCTTGCTGCATGATGAAGGATCTCCAGACAAGGTGGTTGCATCTCATTTCAAACTGGCAGACAAAATGTGTCTGCAGACTAAACAACGAAAGAAAATCTTAGTGTAGATCTCCTCTCCCAGGTTTCTCTCTTGAAACATCTGTGAGGCAATCAAAAGAGAGGAGGCTCTCAACCACTTTTCTGATTGGCTGAAAGCTTTCTGAGTGAGTTAATAATAATTGAGCAGATTTCAGGTAAAACACTCTGAGCAACCAAATCTTGCAAAGGTGTATGTTGTTTGGCAGGGTTGTGACTGCTTTACTGTGACATTACAAGCAGAAGTCCTAACATCTGGTTTTAAGCCTCTTTCTAAATACAAGGTGTGCATTTTTCTGAGGACTGAGGCTTTGATACTTTTACTATATTATTATAAATCTTAGAGCTGCTTCATAATCACTACATACATATACTATATAGCTACATATGTGGTGTGACTACAGCTAGATGATGTGAAATGGAGACTGAAATAGTCAGAAGTTGGTTTGTTTACCTACTTTTTCTCTTGAGGGGCATTAAAAAAAAACTCAGAGATGATTGACAGCTGGTTCTTTTAGCACCTTCTGTCTGTCTGCTGATTCAGGACAGGGCTGAGTGTTGAGCAGGTTTGACAGTACACAGCAGAAAGCAAGCAGTACTGGCAGCTCCCGGTGCCCTTTAGGGCAGTGACCTGCCCCGGGGGATGTGGCCCACTCTGGAGAGGTGGTCAGCAGTGTGGGAGCTGGTCTGGTGTTCTGTCAGCCTCCACTGGGATTCGATTCATGACGAGGATAATCCTTCGTCAGTTAAATATGAATATTTACCGATGTGGTACAGAGCTTTGTTAGTGAGACATTATCACCTCTCTCCCCGTGACAACAGCCAGCAGATGAGCCTCTATTACTGAGTCATCACTTGCTCTCTTGGCTCCAGCGTAATGACTCTCAGTTACTATGAAGTTACTAAGTGCAAACATTGATCCTGACAACACAACAGCATCTGCAGGATTTTTCCACTAGAAAAGCGACAGACAATAATCCTCTAGATACACACATCTACGCACACTCATACAGTTAATTCAGAAAGTATTCACACCTGTTTACTTTCTAATGCTGTGATGCTGCAGACTGACGCTCTGCCCTGTAAATGTAGCTCTGGATCCAATCTTTCTTGAACAGAGTTTACCTGTGTTAAACTAAGAAGGCTGGACCCAACATGGAAAGACATACACATGTCTACATAAGGTCTTAAAGCTGATAACAAAGACCAGAGCAGACCCATGAGGCTCAAAACCATTTCTGCTGAATTGAAAGTCTCCAGGAACAACAGTGGCCTTCATCATTCTGACATGAAGCAGCAACAACCAGGACTCTTCTGGAGCTGCACCTAAACTCACTGAGACACCAGGGAGAAATGAGGAGATAAAGAACCTGATGGGCGCTGCATAGATCTCCACTGATCCAGGCTTTATATCAGTGACTATCTGTGACTTTTGTAGGAAGCAGCTGAAGGAGACTGAGAGGAACCAGATTATCTGGTCTGATGAGACCAGGACTTAACTGCTTTGTCCTGTCTGAAGGAAACCAACTACCACTATCACAACACTTCTGTTGCAAGGTTGCCAGACTGACTAAAATGCTCTCTGAAGTTTTGACGTTTCTGAATATCAAGAACCCAAATCCACATGTATGTTTTCATCAACCACTGAATGTTGGGAACATTAAAGGTAGAGTCTGGAGGTTTTTGCTCAAAAATAAACACTACACTTATATAAATGAAACCCGGCTTAACCATCACGTATGGGCTTCTAGTCCTTCTGGGCGGAGAGTCGGTGTCTTCTCTCCAGCCAATGACAGAGCAGGTGAGCTATCAGGAGCTATCCCGGATGCTGGGGGGTGCTAGTGGTGGATGCTATCCACAACGGCTAACACTTGCTAGCTCGACACTAACTTCCGCTAGTGGTAGCGGCTAGCATCCACCGCTAGCACCCGCTTCGCAGCTCACCACAACGGCCCTCCTACTTGTTGCAGCAGGCTCCCATCACCAGTGACCGCCAGGTATCAGCCCATGGCTCCAGCGCTTCACTCGGACCGACAACTGCTGCTGCTGCTGCTGTCAGTGACAGGAGGCGTGCGCAGTTGAGGGCAAGAAGAGGGGTTCAGTTTGAATGTTTTATTTACAAACTACAACGAACAAACCTCCAGACTTTACCTTTAAGGTAAACCGTACATTACGTTAGTTCTCCTTCAAATCACCACTCAGGCACAGGAAGGTGGGAAATAAGGAAAATGTTATGGAGTTATGGTTATGTCTATCTGAGGAAGAATCCTTTTCTCAACTGAAGTCACATGCACTAGGTGAAAACACACATTGCACTTCAGATGTGTATGGAAACTAATTTAAAAGCACCTTGAACTCCTGTACTGAAGACCACAGATCCCTTTATAGTTTTAAATAACGCCATTAATTAATAAGTAATTAAACAATGCAAATAGGAATTAATATTTTTTTTAATTACAAATGATTTTATCAGGCTAAAATTGAATGGGCAATAAAATAGAGACTTTAATAAATTCTAAATAAAAAAGGGACACATTTTAATTAAGTGTTTTAAAAGCTCATTTTGTTTCCTACCAGTGTTTCCATTTATTTCTATTATCTCTTTAATGTGCTGAGTCATTTAGCTTCTTACTTTGTTTTAATACAAAAAATCAGGGGATGAATGAAACAACAGTTCAGCAAATGTTTCTAAGACACAAACATGTTGATCACACTTGATACACAATCCATACAATTCAGCAGCAAAGCAAGCCAATAAAGTAAAAACTGTTTTGTTTGTTTTTGATTATTCTTTCTCTTCCTTGGTCTAAAGGTGCAGTTTCACCTAAATTCACCTCCCAAGTCATTTCTATGTGACAAGGGCTGTGAGACATTTGCATTCTGGCTGTGGTTTGGCCTGCCTCCTTCAGAGGCTCCAGAGCTGAAATTATAGAGCAGAACATTTTCTGTACCAGGCTGTAAACCAAAAGAAGTTTATTTCTGCTATAGACTGGGACATTTAACAAAGGAGTCTGGGGACTGACTCACTGATGCAGCCAAATTCTGGTGGTCATTAGAAGAATTGCATATTACGACAATGCAGCCTTGGAAGATGATGACTGGATTTTTGGTGACATGCAGAGTCTTGTGGCTCATGTCATGTCTGCTGGTGATAATTCAAAGAACACAGAAAAGGAATTGTAAAAGTAAATTGTAGATGCACTGGACATTTTATTCATACATAGACATTTTTCATAGAGAAGTGAAACGCATCTGTAGACTGATCTGTTTTGAATTCTGCTGCATTATGCCACACATCTATTCACATTACTTTTCCTATGCTTTGACTGAATGGAGAGGGGAGGAGGAGGTTCTACTGGCAAAGAAAAGCTCAAAGCTTCCCAATAAAACATGGAGTGAACTTGATTAAAATGAATTAGCTCATTTTAATATGTGATCTGAACTTGTAAATCTTTGAAATGTGAACCTGATCTCAAACAAACAAGCAGATGATGGTCCGTCCTGCTGTCCTGACTGAGCAACTCCATCAGCCAACAGTCTGGCACTGCTGTGTTCGTGTCTATGTCTTCTCTCTTTGTCTGTGTGTGTGTGCTCATCCAGCTTCAGTGGTGCTGCTTTGGTCACACCCTGTCTCACATCGCCCCAAACCATCTGTCAACTACATGACCAGGACACACACACATCTGGCCGGAACTTGCCCTTTCCACATCCCTTCATCCAGTGCCTCCCTCCTCACACACTCCCAGCGATCAAACAGTTATAGGACCGTGGCCCGCTTAGCAGACCACTGAAATGTGGATGATACATGGTCTGTGTGTGCGTGTGCGTGTGTGATTTTGCTCTTTCTCCCCTAGAGAGGCCTGTTAGTGGCTAGTCTGGGCTAGTCTGTCTTGGAGGTCATAGAGGAGCCACTAAATGAATTATCAATTGTTAGCTTTCAACAGGAAGGAAAAAAGAGCCAAAAATTAAATTTGATTTACTGACAGAAATAAAGCCTGCCTAGTCACACTTAAGTATTTGTCAAATGACAGGCACAATGTTTGTGATGTGAAAATCCCATTCGGTGTTTCTGGGGGCGATTGGGCTACTGTTAGAACGTCTTCGGTATACTTTCACCTAGAGACTCCATTAAAACTTTAACATACAGACACAAGTCTCATCTATTGATGTTTTATTCCATGTTTTTGATCAATCACTGTTCAATGACCATGATCATTTTTGGAGGTTAGAATGGTTGTGTATTGTGCAGAATGTTCGGGCTAGAGTGGGTGACATCATCGGCTAGAGTAGAAGAAGTTGTCTGAAATTGTCAAAAAACGTTCTTTTTCTACGCTGCTCCTGGCCACAAATTACACCCTACACACGGGATTTTTTCCACAGCTGTAGACAAACTTATCATTTTTCACATTATGGCCTTAAACAAGTAGAGAGACTTACAGAATTTGAACTATGAGCCTCTGAGTGAGGCCAGTCCCATCCAGCTGCCCATTGACTCCTATACAAAAATTTGGTGCTGATTTTGAGAGAAAAACAGAATTGCTTCTTTGTTTTGGCTGGTGTGAATCACCAGAAACACCAAAAACATAACACCATGATCAGGAAGTCCTCTGGATACTCACAATTTGGTTCTTTTTCTGATAGGAGCTACCGTTTTGCTAGAATAAGCCCAAATGTGAGACCAGTGCTGAGGCAGAAAATCACCCTCTTTTGCCCCTGTTTTCACCTGCCTCTGCCTGGGGTCTGTCTGTCTCTGCATGAAATTGTCGTGGCAACCTCTGAGCCTCAGCTGAAACCAATTCATTAATTAGGAACTCCTCTGATATCAGTAAAAATTAAGTTAAAATCACCATTGCAACTTCTGAGGGCAGGTTTTAAATCACATATATTTCTTTTGCTGTGCATTTTGCAAAAAAAAAAAAAAAGATAATAGACAAAAGCTTATATGTCTATGTGCATGAACATCTTTTTTTTACATTTTGATTTCTGAGGTATTTATCCATGAAAAGTAACAAACATCAGGCCATGAAAGAGCTGGGATGCTGTTAGCTTGCAGGAAGTGTGTAAGATGTGTGATCTCATCACAATATACCTGTGTTTGTGTGTGTTTGTCCTGAGAATAAAGTTTTGTTTAGAATATTAAAAATAAAATATTAGCGTTACACCCTCTTAGCGTCCACCCGCTGTTACATGGAAGGTAAGGCCAGTAAATGTGTAGGCTGTCAAGTGCACTGCAGATCCTGATGTAGCCTACACAGCTTCTATGCTTACTTGGCTAACAACAACAGCAGTAGATGGATAGACCAGGTACTCTCATACAATGCACACACATAACAGAATATTATTGGTAACACTCCCAGTGATTTGTCTCACGTGAGTCTCATGTGCTGTGGCTTGTTTTTACCTTTAATCACAATCATTTTAGGAGGCGCTGAGCCCAGAAGTTGGAGGGGAACTTGTCTTGGAGGAACATTTGCATGTGATTGTGTGTCCTTTAATTTCCCACAAAGAAAACACTAGAATGATTCCAATCCTCCATTAAACCATTTTTAGTGTGTAGACTGCAGCTTGGAGGTTGCTGTTGCTTCCCATAGCAAAGAAGAAGTTTTAAAAACAGTAACAAACAGGAGCGGGTTTATTCCCACAGCCTTCATCCGACCAATCACGCTCAGCCCAGAGGTGCTCATTTAATGACAGATTCCCTCTTGTGGCAGGAGTCGGTAACAGGACTGAGCCGTGAGTACGAGAAAGTGGAGCACAGTAATTATTTGATAACAAGAAAATATAAGTAAACAAGACGTGACTTATTACCTCAGAGAAGCCCGTGTTTGCATTTTTCTGATTCTACTCACATTAAACAGAGCCAGCTCAGAGGGAAGTTCTCTCTCACCTCCACGCAGCTGGCTGCATAACTGCATGACTGCATGACTGCATGACATGGGCGTGAGTGTCAGATTTTAGAAAGTTCCACCAGTAACAGACACAATCCGTATACGACGAATGGATGGAGAGTAAAAATGCGTAGAGTGCTGTACACAGAAATGAAAGGAATAAGGAAACAATGGCAAAGAGAGAGAGGGAAGGATCATGAGAGGGGAGAAAAGAGAGTGGTGAAAACATTTTGGAGAATGCTGCTTTCATTCACAGTGGCACCTCCTCCTCTTACTTCTGCTCATTCCCCCACAACACACACACACATACACACACACACAAAGCCATCCATAATTGATGCTAGCTGTAGGCAGACACTGGCGGGCTGGACTTTATAGCGCAGCTGGATGTGCATGGAGGAAGGCAGAGGCGAGATGGTAGAGCAGGTACTTTTGAGAATACACACTGTTTTTCCATTGTCTGTCTTTCTCCCCCTCTCTCGCCTCACTGTCACTTCTGAACTCGCTCTCTCGCTCCACACTGTTTGTGCTGTGACTGCAGAAGTCAGCATGCTGCATGATCCTTTTGTGGGTTGTGTGTACGTGTTTGTGTATGTGTGTGTGTACGTATGCATGTTTAATTCGCAGGGCTGCATGCTCTGTTTATGTCTCTCTTGGTGTGTGCATGCATCTCTTTCTTTCCACTTCACCCTTTCATCCTCATCCACGGCAGACGCATGCAGGAGTCGATGAATTTACGCATTAGAGAGGGAAGGAGAGAGAGAAAGAGAAAGAAGGAGAGACAGGGAGAGGAATGAAGCAAACTGGGGAAGGTCTGTTGTGTTTGTTCGACAGTAAGGGAATGGGAGCGAGGAATGCCATGTTTCAAGTCTGTATAAATACAACACTCCAGGGTCGTATTTATACTGTTGTCCCTCCCACTGCTCACATTCAGAATGTGTTCAGACTGAGCTGTAAAAAAAAATGGCGAAATGACGAAATTTCCCAAAGTTCAGCTGAAGCTTCAGGCTTCACTAGTTAGAGTCGGAAAATCAAGTGGAGATCCTCGAATATTTAAGTCCCTCCTGCCTCTTTTTGATTTCGCTCACACTGTCATTGCTGAACTGAAGTGGACGAGTGCATCCTGACTGTCACACATGGGGTTGCTTCCCAGTGTTATGATGAAACCTGTCCAACCCTGAGTGCCAGGGTTGACACTGACAGACCAGTTTTTTTGTGGGTTTTTTTTTTTTGTTGTTGCCTAATTCTAATTCTTATTATCATAATCATGATGACAAGACTGA
The DNA here is from genome assembly GCA_900303245.1 of Selene dorsalis. Lineage (NCBI taxonomy): Eukaryota > Metazoa > Chordata > Actinopteri > Carangiformes > Carangidae > Selene > Selene dorsalis. Next base: position 11,014 of record OMNW01008985.1, read on the forward strand.
GCTACACTACTGGTACATCCTGCATCTTTATTATCATATCCATGACAACCAACTCAGTTCCTTTTTCAGTAGACGCTCCTACGGGTCATATCATATGGAACAATCGACCCGGTGGTTGTTTGAGGTTGTAGTACTGGTTGATCCTTTCCTGATCTTACCTGGATAGCTTTTCTTTTGATAGCAGTGATGTTCCTAAATCTCCCAACTGTAACCCTAACTGAGGCCGAAAGCTTGACAGTTTCCGGCTGTCAATTCACCAAACAATCGTTGTTCCTGCCCTCACCTGTTATCTCAGTAGTGACCAGTATAATGAGACGGCAGCTATAGCAGCTGGAATTCCTACCTGTGGTGTCTGGGATTAGGATGAAGCAGTAGAGTAGAGTCGCTGATCCTTTGTGTCGTCAGCCACTTGAGGTGGTTTAGGTATCTGATAAAAATGCCTGTTTTACGCCATCTTTTCAAGGTTTACCAGGCACATCCAGCTGGGAGGAGGCCCCAGGGTAGATGCAGATCACACTGGAGAGAAACACATGTGATCTGGAACTGGTAACATCTCCAGACCCCCCAGAAGAAGCTGTAAAATGTTGCTAGAGAGAGGGGCTGCCACTGCGCCCAATCATATACAAGATACAAGAAAAAAAACTGATGAATGGATTTTGCCATTTAGATTGAAGGACTTGTCTGCAGTTAAGCTTGCCACTTACACTATCGAGTGCAGTTAAAATGAAATAATGTTTCTTCAGGATCTTATAAGTGTTGGAGAAAACATGAGAGGATGAAGACAAAAATATTCAACATTCATAATTTAGGATTAAATATCTGTGTATGTTTAAATTAAATGAAAGAAATTCCAAGATTACGCTTCCCACTGTTTTGTATACATTATACCATCAAGCATTATAGACAAGGCGAAAATCAAAGGTGTGGACATGAAAGGATGCAGAGTCTGTAGATATCTATGTAGGAATTGTTCCTGCTTTTACAGAAAGTACTCTGTCTTACTTCCCTCCTCAGATCATGTGACTGCTCCTGTTTCCTACCCAGTTGAAAGTATTTTTGGTAATGTTGCCAAATTCCCAAATCTCAGTGATCACTAGTGAGCTGAGTGTTGTTTGGAATGATTAACCCGATGGCCGAGTTGTACAAGACAAGTTCCATTGCTAAAGTATACTGATAGACTTGCAGTTCTGACTGTTACATTGAGTTCCATGGAGAATGCTGACTGAACAAATCTCATGGAAGTGAAGTCAATATTGTGCGTGATCAATAGATTTTATGGTGTTCTCAGAAGGAAGATTAAGGGTCAATCAATGGAGGAAGGGTAAAGTCATTTAGGATTAAAACAATAGAAACTGATTTGACTCTAATGCAAAGCTGTCTTTTGACAAATGGATTAATACACAGGGGGACATACAGAGACATTTTATTCTGAAGGAGAGAGAGAGAGAGAGGGAGAGTGTGTGTGTATGTGTGTGTGTGCGCTTCAGAATTCAGAATTTAAATTGTACTCCTTGAATTGCCTCTGCGTGTGTGTGTGTGTGTGCAGCACTTTGCCACGTAAAGCATATTTCAGCCTTCTAAATGTGGTTCTCATTACACAGCAGAGCATTTAGCCAAGACTCACTGTCTGCATCCCCCCTCTCTCTCTGTTTCTTTCCTTGCATATGGCTAAACCTCTCTCTCTCTCACTCTCCCGCTCTCTCTCTCTCTCTCTCTCTTTCTCTCTCTCTCTCTCTCTCTCTCCCTCTCTCTCTCCCTCTCTCTCTCTCCTGCTGTTTAATAATCTCCATTTACTGCTGTGATAGATTGATCCTGCAGATGAAACAGAGCAGCTCCATCTGTCTGTCTACGTTTTCTCAGGTGAAGCAGCTGTGGAGATCCAG
>OMNW01008987.1:10040-24606 GCA_900303245.1 Selene dorsalis
ACGACAGGACGGCCACAGAAGCTCAGAGATTTCCATTCTTCGACTGGGAGCCCTTCAGACCTGTGACAGAGTTCCTGCCTCAGTTTGAGGTGAAGAAGCCCTCGGTCCACATGGTGATGACCGGAGCCGTCGGGCCGGCCGGTCCCACCCCGAAGACCCCTTCTGAGAGGACGCCTGCACCTTCTCCACCGACCCCGCCGCTGCTGCCCTCTGACACAGACATGTCAGGTAAATGTCAAACAAGATGAGGTCCAAACCTTCAGCTGTCTAGAGTCAGCTGGTTTACACTCTCTTTTCTTCTCTGCTCTGAGCTCACCATGCACGCTGTCGTCACCAGCAGAGATTGTTCTGTTTGATTTTATCAAGCGTCCCACTTTATTCTTTATATTCACAATGAACAGGTTCAGCTACACACTTGAGGCACAGTTAGAGAGGTGAGCCTAGCAAACTGAGCTGACCTCGATGAGAGGGCACCACATTCTCTGCATTGCTAAAAATGTAAATACACCTCCTAATTGAAACCATTTGCATCAATTCATTATGAAAGAGCAAAAACCAATAGGGAATTCCAACTCAGTCAGCGACATTTGCAATTATGGGGCTGGCCCTGCCATTGTAGTCCAGCCCAGACTATGAGGTCTTCTGCACACCGTTTCTTACCTTCTTCCTCACCCACAGTCTGATGTGAAAAAGTTGAGATAATGAAGTCAAGACAGAAGATTGATACCAGTCTCATCTCTCAGCAGGGAAACAGCTAGCCTGGCTCTGCCCACAACATTAAAGTTCTTTGCCTCACACATAAAAACAACAAATGTACCTCCTGAAATGTTGAATTATTCCTTTTGAATCTAAAAGAAAAAAATTACATGAATTTAAGGTTAAAACAGCACAACAATGTCACAGTAGATAAAACCTTTAACACATACAGTTTAAACTCTTAAAATGCTTTTGGTTGCAGGATTATTATTGAACTTGCTGAGGTGAATATGAGACTGTAAAAATAGTAGTAAACTTTATTATCTTCAAACACGGCAAATATTTGAATAGACATTTTTAAACTCACTGTGGACACTTTTTGTTTTCCGTTGTCTGCAGCGGAGCGGTGCAGCCAGATCCTGGACCCAGGACCGTGTCGCGACTACATAGTGAAGTGGTACTATGACGCCACAGCCAACTCCTGCGCTCAGTTCTGGTTCGGAGGCTGTCTGGGAAACGGCAACCAGTTTGAGACGGAGAAGAGCTGCAGAGAAACCTGCGTCAAGGCTTGATGTGCACGTGCGCCAGTGGCCACGTTCATAAAGCCCTCATGAAACTCTCTGCTCTGACTTCACGTGTGACTTTTTGTGCCACCAAGTTCACGTCAACTTCAACGTCAACGCCTTAGTGGTTTTTTTTTTTTTTGTAGCTACTTTGATAGGGATACAGTGAGCATCATTACAGCTAAATTAGCCTTCAGGCAGAGCTTTAGGTCTTAAACTGTTGAGTATTATAAATCTGTTTTTTTTTTCTGTTGGTCAGAGGAGTTCATGTATGTGTGAACCAAGTGGAGCTAATGCAGAAACATTATGTCTGTGATGTTACTTACAAACCGTTGAGCAGTTCTGTAAAATAAAACATTTTAACCACTAACATTTCTACTCCGTAAGATAATCCTTTTGTATAATTCAATGATGTATTTTTTTACTTAATGTCTTTTTTTATGTTTGTTTTTTTTAAATAGTGTGTAATGTCATTAAAAAACAAATAAATACACTTTTTAATCACACACACTGCAGGTTAAATGAGCTTATTGGGAGACATTTGGACATTAGTGTTTGCTAAATGAATGTAGTGTAGGAGAAATACTGTGTTTGGCTGTGCATCCAACAGCAGAAAGTTAACAGGCTTTTTGAACACATTAGCAGAGAAAACAGTTGCTGCTGTAGTTGTGTTTAAACATCATCTATTCTCCACATCCTCGACCACTAAATTAGCTCCACACTGTCATTAAATAAAACTACAATTGCCAGCCTCATGGTCGTACACTTGCACCACTCAGATTAGTTTCAGATCACATTCCTGTTTGTATCATATCAATATCAATATTGACCATTTATGTGAAATTAAGTGTTTTATGAGGTCACACCGGCCCTCGACCTTTGACTTTTAACAACCAAAATCTAATCCTTGAATCCCTGTTGACATTTGTGCCAAGTGTGAAGGGATTCCATGGAAGACTTTGTGAGATATTGTGTTCATGGTCACTCTGACCTTTGACCTATGACTGTTAAGATCTAATCAGTTCACCCTTCAGTCCAAGCGAAGGTTTGTGGCAAATTGAAAGAATTCCTGTGGAGGCGTTACTGAGAGATGAAGATGGGCGAGACTGGGTTGTGTTGCTGAAGTTGGGAAGAATGAGCACCAGAAAAAGAACAAGAGGATGATGACGCACTGAGAAACATTTCCTTCATCCCAAAGTTTCAAGTTGGACGTGATTACATATAATTAGAGAGGAGAGGCGGCTCTCAGAAGAAAGCATCTTCAGGCTTTGTGGCAGAAAAAGCTCATGGAGTGCCTGCGAGGTTACTTCTTGATAAGTATGCAAATGGCCGGTCGTGATAAGTGAGTGTAGTCACCTGTCTACAGTCACCTCCTGTCTATGCAAATAGGAGCAAGAGTGATGACAGTAGGAAAATAGAAATTTAATCTCTCACTTGATTGTACATTCAGTGTCACATTCATTCGTGCAGATCAATGTTCAGGAAGTTTTAGTTTCACAGGACGGCATCACTTGTAGAAGACGAGAAAAGACGACATGATGATGTATCCAGGCTTCTGAGACGGATTCGGATCCTTACTGTCAAACAAACCGAAGTAGACGATGGTGTTGGATTCTGATCCACTCAGGTCCAACTGAAAGAGGAAAGGAACACTGTTAATGAACCTGCCCAAAATTAATGGCTATAAATAGTATAATAGACACCAGGATGTGTAAACTGCACCTGCTGAGGACAAAGCTGTCCCTCACTCAGAGGACTTAGCACCCCCCCCCTCCCACAAAAAAAGAAAGAAAGAAAAAAAGGCTTTTGAAACCAGATTTAGACAAAAAGTCCATAAATAGCATACAGGAAATGTCAAGTATATCTAGAAATAACAGACAAAATATTAAAAACAAGAGCTCAGAATAGAGGTTGTTTATAAAACCCTAATTTAACAAGGCAGTGACATCTTCATCATGTAGAGTGAGGGATTCTGGGAGCTGATCCAGCTGTAGTGCCTTGTTTTAGGGCTTTTTGGAGGCGGTGGCTGTTAAACGAGACGGTGTTAGAGACCCATCGAACATTTCTTGCTAACAAACAAAGTTATATTTACATCCAGAGGCAGAACTGCAAGTGGCTGTTATCCACTAAGCTGTTAATCATTTTTCATTTTATAGCCCATGTTGATGATGTGGGAGACTGTTTATTTTTCATGGGCAAAGAGTCAAAACCCCAAAGAAATTCAATCTATTATCACATTAAACTACTAGATAACAGAAAATCCTAAAAATGACTTAAATTACTATGAAAACTGTTGCTGCTGGTTATTATCCTGTCAATCAAAAGAGGAAAAAAGAAACATGTATTTGAGTCACAGCTCAGTCCACAAGGAAATCTGAATGTGGGAATAAGAAAAGTGCTGCACATGACTGCAGAGAACATGAGAACAATCAGGAGTTTACATGATTATATCAGGAGCCTTTATGGTCAATAACTCACTTCAGAATAATTAAGCGCTCCTTAATTCTAATGGGCTTACTTCACTCAAATGCTTCACAGTCTGACCTTGACTCTCTGTGAGGTTCTTGTAAATCCACTGGAGGAACAGAGACGCACTGGGTTTAAACTTGTCCTCAATAACCCTGAGTATTGTACAGTGTGTGTGTGTGTGTGTGTGTGTGAGTGCGAGTGTGAGGGAGAGGGAGGGAGAGGGAGAGGGAGAGAGAGAGAGAGAGACAGAGAGAGAGAGAGAGAGAGAGAGAGAGAGAGAGATTTCATATCTGAAAATAATCTCATGTTTCCTGAATGTGGATAAAAGTAAAAACCTCTAACAAAAACTGCGTCTGGTGGTTCAGTTGCACTGAGTAATTCATTACCACAGTTCACATCAGTGTAAAGGAGGTTCTATGCTATTCACTGGTTTTAGCTAAAGCTTCACCTTACTAGATTCATCTCCAACTTTTGAGGCAACAACATGTACCTATATGTGCTAACATGTTCTCTATGTTAAGGATGATTAGCAGCAAAATTCAATTAATCTTGGATATTATAAATGACTAATATATTTTCCGGTTGATTGCAGAGTTGGTTTTTCATATCTGAGGAGAATGATTTGGATTTTAGTGATTCACCAACTGAAGAGAAAAAGGCAAAAAAATATGGATGGATGGATGGATGGACAGGGCACAGTGTGCAAAATAAAGTAATTACAGTACAAAAAACAATACTAGATAAAATGAGGAGCAGTATGGCCTTATTGATGAGGCAAAATCTTTTTTTAGTCCAAGAATTTTCTTTTACCTGTGTGTAATAAGCATTTCAGCTTCACTGAGCTGTTACCGTGGTTACAGACTTCCCACTTAGATATAGTAGGACAGCAAACAGTTGCAAATTTACATAACCAGCATCACAGATTGTGTTTCTGTCCTCCTGATGAACATAAGAGTAATAAGGCCTCTCCTTGTAGCTCTGTTTTTGGTCTCCACCAGCTCCTCAGGTGAATCTTCATTCTTTGCTCTTAAGCCGCTACGTGCTACACCCATGTTCACCTAGGTCACTGACCTGTTTGGTGATGTCCATCCTCCAGGGGTTGACCTGGAGTCCATCGCACCAGCCTCCTCGGCCATACAGCCAAGTGCCGTGTTCGTTCGGTACGGCTCCCTCTTTCACTCGCATGGCACAGCCCAGAGCTGTTCCTGAAGGTTCCCAAACATGGTCCCCAAAAAAAAGAAAAATATGAAACTCAGTCAAGTAATTACCTGTTAATGAGCAGCTCCTTAGTCCTCAGGCCGATTAATCCATCAGCTGATTAACAAAAAATGAACTGACAAAACCTAAACATTTCAGTCAATGAACAAGCAACATTTCAGCTCCACAAATGTGAGGATAGTTTTTAAATCTTAAAAAGCTTTATGTGTGTGTAAACGGATCATCTTTGAGTTTCTCACTGCTGACAGGATAAAACAATTCATTGAAAAAGCAATGGGAGCAAAATTAAACCTTTTTAAACATTATGTGAATTCTGAACATTTAAGAGTCGGTATCAAGGTACTATACATACCTACTATAAGGTTATTGATCAATATGATTAACAATATAAATTTATTTTGCTTTTTAAACCAGAACAACTGTTTTTTCACCCTGGAATCAGCATCAAAACAAAACAATCTCATCTAATTTCCTGTGCACTTTAAAGCAGCACTAATCAATATTTTTTTATAAACGACCTATCAAAGCTATCAAATGACAAAGTAACAAACTACAGAAGCCGCAGGGAATTATCAGCTCAGTCTTCACCAAATGTTCACTGTTTTGTTTCACTCTTGCAGAGAAGAAATATTCACCAGTTGAACAGAGATATGAATCCAAATGAATAATAACATCACTCCGCAACTGATAAATGTGTACATGAATAACTGTTTGCTAAATTGTTTCCTATTCTCTGCCTATACAGATGATGATTTGTCAGTGGTGTGTTCACATCTTGTTTCTGCTGCCTCCTTGTGGTAAAAAAAAATCATCCACGTAAGTTTAAAGTTTTTTTTCGTTGTCAATTTACATTTTCAGTCACTGGGATGAAAAGTTCTAAAAGTGCACTGAAAACATGAAATCTAAAAATCTACATCTCCTTGAGTGGTGAACTGCCTTTACTGAGGAAGATCATGTGATGTGATCAAACACTCCAGAACAGCTGCTGGAAAAAAAAAAAGTCCCTTTCCTCACCTGCAGAATCGAATACGCGGGTGTTGTTGAACACAGCATTAACCAGAAAGTGGTGGGACGTGACGCAGAACTCTCCGCAGCCGTTCTCGTCGCTGCCGTGGCCGGTGATGACGGCGACCAGCTCCACCTGGAGACACACACACAGCTGCTGAGATACCCCACAGAAGGGAGGGGTCGCCATGTTTAAAACAATCACTGTCACAATACCTCACCTTTTTAGTCGAGGCAGGGACAGGGAATTTGATTGGCTGGTATCTCTTGTTGTAATTTTTGTCGAAGGTCCCCCCGCTGTACAGTGACATCACCCTGAAGGGGCGGGGCTCCTCCACAAGGTTACCTGTGAAACCCAGAGCTTATTGGCGACTGAAAATGTTTACTTACTGTACTTTAACTTCTAGACAAACTGTAAATAAAGTAAAAGTGACCAAACATGGAGGCAGTGCTGCAAGGATTAACTGATGAATCAATCAAGAGGAAAACTGGCAACACATGTGAGAGTTAATTCATTGATTTGTGTCATTTTATCATGAATTACTTTGATGGTATATGACTGACCACCACTGGGTTCAAGAAGCTGCTCTGAAAAACAAGCACCATGGATAATTGTGATCCAAACCAATTCATTGATTTATCATGGACAATAAAGAATATATAATAACACAGTGATCATTACAATTACATTTCACATTAAAACTGAAATTATTTTTTAAAAAAGCTCATGTTTTCGTATCACTGGTTAATATTATTACTAAGATTAAAATTGAATGGCACATTAACAGCTTGCTAAACTAAAAAAATGAGATCTGTGAGAAAAACGACAAATATATTCTAGGTTTGAAAATGTATTTACTTTAACTGTTCTTCATATTTAAAATAGCTTTCAGGTCCATTTAAATCATCACACTGAGTTGTACATGGATTTATGCATTTATCATAAATATATAATAAAAACATCTCTATGATGTTAATGTTACTTTAGATGTTTAAGGAAATATGTGCAGTTTGTTAAGTCGGTGTTAATAGTGTGTAGACAGTAAAAAGAAGTACTGCAACATTATTTGGCAAAACAAAACAAAAAAAACATCCACACAGCTAAATTCCCAAATAAAATGAGCCATTAAGTACAATTTAATACAATCTAAAGCACATGACATGAGTCTCAGGACTCAGAACTAAAACTCATATCCGGCTCTAATTGTGTCAGACAAGCTCCTGATTACTCCCTGATCATCCTGTGTATCACGGTCATACTGAACTGTAGTTGAGTCAAAGTCTTTCCGCAAGATAAAATCTTTGTTTTTGCTGTGAGTGTTATCCTTGGTGCTGGTCTGTACCAGTAACTATTTACAGGCAGACTGTTCCTTCCTGCCGACAGTTTCCAGCTCTCTGCTTTGCAGAAAAAATCCTCCACGCAGAGGAAATGGATGAAATCATGTTCTGAGACATTATTAAGTAGTTGCTCTCCTTTATAACAGAGGGAGTGTCAGCTGGTCGCTGCTCACTGTCAGTGTGCTTCAAACAGACTTTGGCTCATCTCACCATTAAATCCTGTGACACAACAGTAATGTATTGAATCTGACCATGAGCCATACACAGGTGGGTTACATGGATAAAAGCGTATGTAATGTGTTTTATGGATGTAATTCACCATAAAGTGTTGCGCTGTATGAACAGTACATTCAGGTGTCAGGGTAAATATCTCCCATCTTTGGTTGTGGCTTTGATAAGTTAAGAAAAAATAAGGAAGGTGAAGGTGCTACAAAAGAAAGAAACTGTTGTTGGCATTTTCCTGCAGCATTATTTATATCCAAACTTTGGTAAAATTAGGAACTTTGGGGAATTTAGAGGATGCAAACAAGTGTACTGTTGCCATGCATTTTTTAGCTCACATCTGTACACACTTAAGCAAATTGGCTCCAATAAAAGAATACCAAATTAGCTTTTAGCTGTCCCTATTTGTAGTGTATCCACAGATGCAGACACAGCCATCAGTGGATTACTCTGAGGAAAAACTTAAAAACATGAGGATTCTTAGTTCAGTTCTGCAGTTATAAGGACTGCTGTTCTCCTGTGATTTCAGATTTATGGACATTTACATCAGGTAGATTCGTCTGAGTTATTTTACCTGTCTGGTTGCTATTGCTGAACCTCAGGTTGAGGGAGACGATCCAAGGCATTGCCCATGGCACTGTCTTCATGGTGAAGGTGCATTTGTTGCCATCCAGCAGCGGGATCAGAGGCGTCACATCTGTAAACCAGCGCCCAATGCCTCTGTAAAAGAACACACACAAATATATCATGTGTATCATCTCAAATAACCAGAATAAATAATAAGATAGAGCAAGAAACAAGTCATGTATGAGAAAGACGTTAGTTATTCAGGCAGTTTTTAACAGTAACTGGAATAAGGACTGGGTGATACAGCTCAAATCATCATCATCATCACCATTTTAACAAGGACATTTAACAACTGAATTACAGTGCTTGCAAGAGTAAAATACAAATATTGGTATCACTTTCGGGGTTTGTGCTGTAAATACAAAGCATACATTAGCAATACATTAGCATAAACACTGAAAACAAGGAGGAACAAAAATCCAGGAATTGACCTACAGTGCCTCCAAAGAGTAATTAACATCTTATATATCGTTTGTTCATAATTACAAGAACAAAGTGAAGAATTATGTGATTGGCCAGGCACAGTGACTTCCACAGTGACCTTTTATTGTATTAGAAAGCCTCAGAATTTCATAAAATATTTTAAAATCATCAAATTTAAATAGATCAGAAATTTACAGAATACAAACCAGACCCAAACAACAAAAAACATATATTTATTCAACAAAATCTGTGGATTATCAGCATGACTCTTCATTATTATAATCATCATATTTCTCACGGTGTTTCATGTCAGCATCTTACCTGCGGAAGGCCGTGATCCACCGGCCCAGCTCCATGTTGCAGTATGGACTGAGGCGATCGCAGCAGACAAACAGCTGCACCGTGTGATCCCACGGGGCACAGGACAAGTCCGTCTTGCCGGGACATGACAGGGACGCGTCCAGCTCAAGCATGTCAAAGTCCAACCAGCCTGCGGACAGACATAATGTACAGATGTAAGCGTCATTAGAGAGCTTTAAATGGCTTCTACTCAGCTCCTGCTGTGGTAAAGCCTTCACACTGTCACTCTCAGATAATGATGGTTTTCAGAACAGGGAGAGCTGCTTTGGATCGATGTGCCCAATTAAATGGATTATATCATCAAGATTACACTGAGAGTCCAGTTATACCAAAAGGAAAGCTACAATAAACTTGTCGTGCTCAACTTAACTTTATGCTGCAGCCACCAGAACAATCTCACAAACAGTCTACAATCATGTTTAAGGCCTTTACCAGGTGCCAGTGATGATAACAGTGATGATACTTGAATAAATAGTTGTCACTTATGGAACAATGTGGCTGTTAATTACAAACTAGAAAATTTCCTCACAGAAATTTTGAGATTGCTATGGGGACCACTGCCGGGGGTGCCATCTCTGTCAACATGGGAATCAAACCCACGACCTTAAGGTCAAAACAGAGCTAATCAGACAGACACATGATCATCTTTCTCTGAGCACTGAGAATGAGGAGTGCATGCGCATATGTGTCTGCCTGTCAACCTGTCTGTGTGTAACTGTAAAATCACATTAAGTTATGTGTGTGTAGTTGTGTTTCACAGAGACTTCATATAAATGTATGGGAGATAGTGGTCAGAAGTAGATTAACTGCAGAGACATCAGTGAGTCCGTGATTAATGAACTGGTCTCAGCTGTGACTCTCGCCTGAGGCTCAGAGGTTGCCAAGGCAATTTGAGGGGGTTGCCACGATGATAGATGCACCACAGGCTGAGGCAGACAGACACGCCGGGAAAGAGGGTGATGTTCTGCCTCGGCACTGGTCTCACATTTGGGCTTACTTTGAGAAAATGGTAGCTCCTATCAGAAAGAAAAGCAGACGGCGAGCGTCCAGAGGACTTCCTGAGGGCTTTGATATGATTTTGTTGATTCTATAGTAAATATTTTGGAAACAGTTGTGAGTTAAAAACTGGGATCCTTTCTGCCTGTCTAAGGAAATCTCTGTATTGGAGTCAACGGGCAGCCTCACAGCGTTAGCCCTGTGGCACTAAATACTTTTTAAACAGACACACACATTGCTGTTGTAATTACCTAAAGGCAGGTCGACTGTAGCCACTGCTCCTTTCTCACCCTGCATTTGGACTTTGTCAAAGACAGGAACCACCTTGGCAGGACTTTTAAGTTTGATCTGCAGATCTGCATAGAAATCAAACCTGGAGACAAGAACCACAAAAGGTAAAAGATAAAAAATACGACTACTTGATATAATAAGAAATTAAAAGTAAAATTCACACTACAATCCTGAAATTTGTGGTGCACTAAGACTTTTGATGGAATTTCACAGATATTTTCTGATTGTGATTAGTTTTTAACTTCATGTCACACTGTGAACCATCTGATACACCAATCACTGTCTACGTCAAGTGACTCATGAGCTCTCACCACTGCGCCTGCCAGTTGATGAACCTGAACGAGGGGTAAAGGAACCAGCCCATCTCAGCCAGCGTCCCCTGCGGGTCAATACTGATGAAAAAGTTTGGGGAAGGAGTCATCTGGAAGGACACATTTACCTTCTGTCCAAACCTACAAAAGAAATTCAAGTATTATACCATCATTAAATATGTAAAACAAAAAAATTACATTGTTTTTAATTGTTGTTGTTTTTTTAATCTCTTATTAAGAGCTTTCTTAATCTCATTTCCTCTTCTGAAGACATGTGGAAAATTATTTAGAGACAACGTTTTTCTCCTGAAGAGTTTTAGCTAGGACAGACTCAGGCTTTAGGGAGCCACTACTGTAACCTTTTAAAAGAACAGTTAATCTATGTTAAAGGAAGCTGAGCGTCAGCGTCAGGGGTCAGTCTTACTGGAGCGCCTGAGCAACCGACGGCTCCAGGTGCACCATGGCAGCTGGGATGCCCAGGGGTGAATAACATTCATCCTCAACGCAGTTCATGTCCTGGATCGGGTTACCAGGGAGGGCGTAGACAAGGACACCGGAGGCGTTGGATTTGGCCATGGACTGCACCTGGAAGGATGTAGAGGATCTGATGCTGATGAATTCACATCACAGCATGGTGGTGTTAACAACAAGAGGTGGAGACGACAACACTCTGTGTGGACAACCTTTACATTATTTTCATTATAGATTAAACTGATTTTCTTTTCATTGAGGTCATCATGATGAAACAGAAAAGCATTCAAACTCTGAAACAAAATAACAAGACAACCAATTAATCAGAAATTGGTAATAACTAATGGATTATTTTGTGGTAAAAAGCTGCGTCGCCAAGTCAGCATAAGAAAATATTATTCCACAGTTCCACTCCGTTACTTCTTCGCTACACGTCTGTCAGATCCACTTGTTTTAACTGGATTACTCTCCATCCTGTAACATGTGACTGTGGTGTGACAACATTTATACAACTGTTCACAGATTCCACATTTTCATTCATACTTCAACACTTGAGCAAGAAAAAAAATCATTCAGGCCTTTTTGATACTTTAGCTAAAGAAAACTTTCTTAGCACATTTGTAATTTCCCTGCTATTGAACACTGTGACTCACCATGATTAAACTAAATTATTTTTACTAACCTCAAAGCGGTTAGTGTCTGTGTAGAGTTTTAATGACAGTCTAACATTCAATGTCAAAAAAATGAACTTTTCTAGGATTCAGTTGGGCATAAATGATGCTGGTTATAGTTAGAGAGAAATGAAAAATGTTGGCCCACTCAGCTGATTAATTAATGAGGAACATTTTCTTGATGAAAGTGACGAAATTCACTGATTCCAGCTCCAGTCAGAGGATTTAGAAATTTAAAATTCTTGAGTTGAGCCAATGAGTTTTGTGAAGTCACAGTGACCTAAGATTGAATGCGTTAATCCTTGAGTTCAAGGGAGTTTTTGTCCCAAATCAGACGAAACGTCCTCAAGGTGTAATTGAGCTTGCATTCACAAGAATGAGAAATGTGGACAGAGAGACACCCTGAACACATCGTTCCTCTGCCTGAAGCCACAGATAAAAGAAAACGAAAAGACCCTCCTGAATATTTATCTGCTCATCTTCAACATCATCATCACAGATCTGCATGAGCTGGAAGAGGCAACAGACCTTAGTGAAGAAGGAGCAGCCGCCCTCAGACACCCAGGCCACAGCTCCTGCCACAGACGGGGAAGGATCACATCCGTTCCCCGCATCAGCCAGCTGATACGACCTCTGACCCCAGCGCGCCATGAGCCAATCGTACCTGGCGTCTAGTCTCTTGATGATGACAGGCATGTTCCACCCTGTGTGAGACAGGAAGATATAAAAATCGTAAAACTTTGAGTAAGAGATAAGAAATGTGTAGTGTATGTACAGTTTCAGGCAGGAGCTCAGCAGTAACACAAAGTGACTGTCTGTCAGGGAAAAGCCTCTGGAAAAACACACAATAGCTGCTTTACCATAGTTGTGATGTGATAAAGTCATAAAAATACATCTAATGCAGATTTCAAAATGGAAATTGCAAAGGTCTCGGCCTCTTAAAAAAATGGCAGGAGGCCCAAACTTGTACATAAACCACACCCACTCTTTCCTTCTGCATTTTCTCCCTTTGGAAGCTGAATCTGTGCAGCCACATTCATCTCTACTGAACAGGTCAGACAGCAGTCTCGTCTTCTTACCTTCGGAGGTGAACGCAGCCTGGGAGAGGCCACAGTTGTGACCCATGCAGCTCCAGTAGTAGAGCACATTGGGAATCCAGTTCCCCAGAGCGAAGACAGGCACTGGAGAGAAGTGAAGCCTGGACAGGACCTCCTTCTTACTGCAGAGAGGAGCAGGGAGGACACGAGTGAAACTGTGACAAACAGTTTGTTCACAATTCATGTTGACAGTCACACACTAATCAAAAATAACTACACACAACCTTAGCTGGAACTGTTTTGGATTAAAAGCAGCACATGCTGTGGGTGACTGAGAATCACTGGACCAACACCTTGCCCTTCATGTCAAAGATCTCAGGCTAAATTAACTTCAAACATAACTAGAAAAAGACTCTTGGGAGAATAAAATTGAGATGCAAGTCACCACCCGAGAACAACATCCCTTTTAGTTGGTTTCAGGTTGTAACTGTGCTTCCTCTTTTTGGCTTTGGTTTAAGTGTTTGTGAGACGTTTCTCTTTTTCATGTTTCATGTTGCAACCCAGTTTGATCTGGTTTGATTTGTTTTATGCCTGTATCTTACCTATATCAATGTCGTTGTTATCTTTTGAACACTCACTGATCTTTAATGATGAGTCTGTTGTCATTTGTCTGTTTGAGTCTGTGCTGAATTTCCAATGTGAGACAATGAAGGCTGAGCAGACCTGTTTAAAACTGCATATTCATTTTCAAATGAACATGATCTCTGTTAAGAGCAGAGATTTCAACTGTGATGGATTTACCTCTTAATTAGAGTCAGTTTCAGCAAATGTTCAGCAACACTTTCATTCAAATGTTTTAGCACAGATGTGAGGAACTGAGTTTTTCCATTTCAAGTTTATTTGCCAAACTTGTTTTTTTTAAATGGGAGCTTCAGTTACTAGTTACAAAAGACAGACATTTAACCTGAAATTAAAAAAAATAAAACTCATCATTAGGGTGGGTTATCTCCCCACAATGTATATATTGCTGTGCAATATTATAACTACCTGCTGAACTATTCTATTTAACTTGTGATTACTTTTTTTATTTAAGTCCCATTCATATTTCGTAATCAGAAATACTTTATGAACCTTATCAAGTTACAGTTGCTCCAAAAACAGAGTATATTAAAAGGAAAAAATTGGATATAAAAAGGAAGATAAATGCTATACACAGGATAAATATATGCAAAAATATGTCATTATATTCCGGCTTATGAGAAAAAAATAGAATATGCAAATGTAAATATGGGTTTTATGCTTTAGATTTTACTGCACATCAATGCTCATCTTTCCCCACGAGGGATGAATAAAATCTGATCTTATGAAAGACAAACCTATATGTATCAAGCTGTTTTCACACCTGATTATTTGAGAAGACATGATGGTTTTGTTGCTACTTGTAGGATGTTGAATGTAACAGTTTCATCTTTGGACATCCTGGTACTTTTACAGTGATAACGGATCTGAATACTTCCTGGTTGGTTCTGGTTTTCCCCGTGGTCTCCAGAGATGGAGATGTGTTTCAGCGCCCCCCCCTTCCCAAAAGCAGTGCTCCCCCACCGTTCACCTCTGCATGGCGACCCGCTGCACCTGCTCCCTCATCCAGAGAGCATCACTGACCGCGGAGTCGTCCAGGGACAGGAAGAGGATCTGGGTGCTGTCCGGCAGCTCCTGCACCAGGCTGCTCAGGGACGACTCTGAGCTCCACAGACACTCCAGAAACCCGGACTTGTTGGTGAAGGCATGGATGATCATAGGTCCCCGCACAGCTCCGGGCTGGTAGGAAAACTCCCCATCCAGAGTTGGGACTGTGAACGCGGCCGCGA
>OMNW01008989.1:0-11034 GCA_900303245.1 Selene dorsalis
AAGAGAAAGCTCCTCGAGGGACCTTTAGGGGCTTATTCACAGAGGAGCTTTAGAGGATCTTTCTGTAGAACTGGGAGAGAGTCACAATGTATCACTGTTTCTTTTTCTTTTTTTATCAGCTCTGGTGTTTGTTCATTTTGTGAAACTGACTCTGTGCATGAAGGTCAACATTTCACAGGTTGGAGTTTAGCTAACCAGGGAATAGAATGAGTTGTATTTCCACTATAAAGTGGTGCTACGTACAGCTGAAGCCCAATGTCATGCAATTAGCAGAGAAAATAGGAAGCAGAACAAAAGTATGTGGTTCTAGATTTTAATCAAACGATCACACGGACATCTGCGTTTCCATGTTATTGCTCAGTCCTTTGTTTCAGCTCTGGTTTGGAACAGATTGCTGTGGCTTTATTTAAACCTCAGCTTTACACTGAACGCCGTATGGAGTCAAAACAACACTTAACGTGCCTGTCAAACTCCACCTCTGCAGACCGAAAGTCAGTATTTCTAATGGCTTTGAACTTTTATACCATGTTGAGGAGAAACTCTCCAAGTGACAAATACAATGAAATCCTACACAACACAATGTACTCCTTCAGCCTACAGCTGAGATGTATTCTGCATCAACACCACTTGCTGTGTTTCAGGATGAACCGGCTATTATAAACGACTTCCAGGGCCTGTGCTGCGGGGGCTTCGTTTACGAGCGCAGACTGGCCACGTCAGAAAGCGATCTGTAAAAATGTGAGCAGACATGAGGTAACAGGCTGGAAGTGGCTCTTCCTCCTGTTTCTCTGCACGTCTGCACTTCTCTGCTGCTTTTAGCTGCTCTCCACACAGAGTGTGTCCAGTCAGACACACCTGTATTGTTCAGTATCAGCATGTCAGGTGCTGTTGTACCTTCTTGCACTACGATGTAGACATGCTGCAAGTGTTTGTTACTGGGCATTTTTTCATTGTTTGAATGATGGGTTGGTCGATTCGTTGCATTTTGCACTACAGCACACAGGCTACTGCTCATCTGTCATAAGGGATCAAGAGGATCAAATACAAGATCACCAGAGCTCATCCATGCAGATCAAACCTTATCTTTTTCCAAGTGTCAGAAGTGTAGTTTCAGAGTGATCGCCATTTTCCTGTACAGTCCCCCTGCTGCCCTAACAGCAAAGACATTTGCACCCATCAAAGCATCCCTGGGTATATTAGTCTTAAAGAGGAACTTTTTACCGCAATTAAACAGCTTTGGAGTAATTGTGATGGTTGAATGACTTGTTACAGGGAGAATGGAGGCTCTCTGCCTTCCACCTAGCGTCTCTTGGCTGAATATCATCCTTGGAAGATCAGAGCCTCCGACCCTGGTGTCCCAGCTCTCATCTCACCAGAAACATGGACTACCTTATGCCACTACATCACAAACACACCCTGTAATCTATAATCTCTTGCTAATGTCACCCACCTCAGTAGACATCGCTCCACGGATTGTCTTCTCACCGGCTTCGTTGAAAACAAATGCACATGGCCCGGGGGGTGGGGGTTTACAACAGTGAAAATATGCTCTCCATTGGTCCAAAACTATCTTCAGGCAGCTAAAGTTGATTGCATGATTGACCAACAAATCCCCTCAAACTCCTCCAAGTCTTCAGTCGATGAAGCACCTCCTAACATTACAGTAGTTGCTTTTTTCATTCTCCCTGACTGACATTCCAGGGCATAGTGTCACTATGCATGACTGTTCAGTTTTTAACTTCATGAAATTGCCTGTAAACGACAGAAGGTTGTACAACCTCACCCACATGACTGACCTACCTTGTGCTTGGGATACAAGTCTCAGCTCAGATTGCAAAAGAAAAAACCTGAGCTGCCACACATGCTTGTGCCTCTTCACTGAACAGGGCCTTCTTTCTTACCGTTATAATAGCAATAGCAAAAGCTTTGGACACACCCTAAATGTTCCATGTGCTTCAGACCATGTGCTTAGACTCTTCAAATAAAGCCCTTTGGTTTGAAGATATGTAGTCAAAGCAACAGCCGAGATCACAAGCAGCTGAACACTGCAGTCTGAGATTAGCGAGGTGCGCTGACATTTCCTCTTGATTAGAGATGCTTTTATGAATTTCACCTTCCTTTTTTTCCGCGATGGCCTTTGTCACATTTAGGGTGTGGCTAAAAGCCTATTTTGCGGTAGTGGTGCAATGTTAAGGTCTACGCTAATATCATATGCATAGTCAGTAGCTATCTCACTATTTATTGCCATCTGCCATTATAATAGGAGCTTGTCTGCTCTGAGTGTTATTTTGCTTTATTATATCCATTTTCAGCACTTTCAAATGAGCTGCCTGTGTATATTCATGGCCTAATTACTTTCCCCTTCCAATTTTCCAGACACAACAGCTCTGTCCTGGAAACATAATAGGCTATTTGCTATCAAACACAGTTAAAGTAATAACTGAATATTAGCTTACCTCTCAGCAGGAGTCTGATGAGAGGGGGTCAGATTCAATGCAGGAGACAAAGCTTCAGGCATTTTCGGTTTGCAGTCAATACATGAACGTAGCATCTGATCTTTGTGTGTGTGTGGTGTGTGTGGTGTGTGTGGTAATTGTTCCCTGGAAGTAGAGATGATGAAACGAGGCTATGAAAATGTGAATTATATCAGGCAGCAATCTCTCGGTTTCTTTCTAGTTTCAGCTTCGCAGATGCAATCTCACTGCATCCTGAGAGAGGATGTTGAGCACGGTGAAGTGTTTTCTCCCTCTCTTTATACTGGATGTAGAACGCAAAACACGAAATGCATGTATCAGAAATGGAAACGATGGCAGCATTTAAACCAGAATGCAAATTGTTAACAGTCTCCTGCAGGCAGCAGGAATCAGGAGTAATTTTATCCACAGGCGAACACTCGGTCTGCTGTTTGATTTTGGAACATTTCCGTTCCAGTTACGCTTCTGCAGGAAGTACCGAGGTATGTATGAGAGTTGGTATCAGCAGCAGTCAGTCAGCTCGAGTTTACAGATTGATATAAGTCTGTGGTGCTAAACAGTGTCGTTAGGAAGTGCACACACTGAGGGAAAAACTAGATTCAGCCAGTCAGCACCTTTGTTGTTTAAACCTAAACTTTGTCACATTGCACAGGAGAGTTTGGACCACTATTTTAGGTTTCATTTCTATGGCACCTAGTTTGGTTTTGCATGTATTGAGGACAGGAGAACGTTGGTTTTGTCAGTGTTGGCATATGACTGCTTCCTGCTCTAAAGTGAATGTGATTAGAAAACATTATCTTTTTTTCATTGCGGTCCAGCAACAGCTTGGTGCAGACTCTTTGACGGGAACCATGTTGTGCGTGTCGCTCTTTAAAAAGCAATCTGTAAAGAAAAGCAGATGAATAAAGTCTGCATGTTGCATATGTAAATGGTACAATTACAATGCCTTCACCGGTTGGAAAACCTATGCATCTTAATCGGTTGATGCCTTTTTTTTTTCCCTCTTACCAGTGGCTTTCCATGTATTCCTCCTGAAAATGAAGCATCCTATAGGGTAACTAACTGCTAGGCTTGAATGGTTCCTGTCACACATCATAATAGCCTGTGTGAAAGGACAGGCCTGCCTGTTAACTCCAGGTGAAAGCAGGAATGGAGCTGGAGGAGCTTGTCTGTGGTGCGGAGACAATTTTGTACAGGCTCTCCGGCATCTTTGTCAGTGTGTGTGTGTGTGTGTGTGTGTGTTAGAGGGGGGGGGGTCATAATTGCTGCCGCCACCCCTCCTCCCCCGGAGCCTCGGTGCAGACCGGGAGAATTGGAAGAGTCATTTCATCTGGTAAGGAAGGGAAAGGAACGGATGGGAGCTCTGTGGGGTGGGGAAGCAGAGGAGGCTAAATTACAGAGCAGCACAGTGTGGCAGTCGCTTGTGTTTCTGACCCTCTGTCCTCACGGAGCTCGCAGCCAGACCTGACGGCTATTTCGAAGACGATGCACATCTTCTGCCAGAAACCTCAGGAGGTGGACACAGTGTCATGACGCCCTGTGCAATATGTGCAATCTAATACAACAACCGTGCAATAGGTTCTTTTTCTAAATGCTATAGAACATGTTGTCCAGGTGTCCAGCAGTGTAAAGCAAAGCAAAACGACTACAGAGGGTGGTTTGAAAAAACTGCGAACTCCGATGTTTGTCGGATTGCAACAATGTAGTGTTTTCATGGCTTACCATCAGAATGAATTGCAAACATTAAATAGATGATTCTACTGTAGCTATACCTTGTTAGCTGTGGGTGGGGATGAGTGGGTGATGAATACACCAAGTGAGTCTTATATTGCATCATTTTGTTCATGTTATCCAGTGCTTTTAACTTTAGAATCACCAAGTGTTGAACAGCAAGCACATCCCAGCCAAATTCATATTATCTTCCCCTGGAAACACTTACAAATCCATTTTCTGAAAATCTTTGTCTGTTTTCATGTTTTTTCTTTAGCATGCAGTGCACTGTGCAAATGTTTGACCTCTCCACCATCCTATTGTCACCCTGGCTCTCTATAACAAGGTCACACCGTTTCCTCCTTTTCTTACAACATTCTCTTTTTTTGGGCATAAGTACTGTTTCTGTTATACTTAAACCCACCGTCACTTCACTTGTTATGGTGAACATGTATGTAAGAGCAACAGACAAAGCTGTTGTTATATTTATCTTCCCCTCAGGTCAAGTAAAGATCGTGGAAAGTGTGTGTGTTTATGGATTTTCAGCGGAAGCTTTTCTCTATTGGATGAAAGCTGGTTTCATCTCCAATGGCAACATGTCAATCCACAGACCACCCCCGGTCAAAAAAAATGACCCTTTAAATAAACAGGAAAACCATGTAAAACACATCCCATCTGTTTTATTACAGCCATTGTCGTTACCTAACCCGGCCCAAGTGAACAATTACAGTGATACCTCTGCTGTAATGTATTTCAAAGTGCTCTGAAGCTCCTCTTGGCCCAGTGCCAGTGAAAACACATTCAATATTCATCCATATTCTCATCTTGCAGCAAACTCATAGTCATAAAAAAGCTCATTTATGGTTAGACACCCAAAAAACAAACATTGTTATCACCCGTTTCTGTCCTGTTTGGACAAACCTGATCCCCTCTCATTACAAAATACAATCAGTATATGAAACCAGTTGAATGTTTAAGCCCCAGTAGATAGACAAGAGGTTAATGTCGCCTTTGACACTCCAATCTGCCCTTCTCATCATGATGTGTGGTGGCAAACAGACGGGGACGCCCCAGCCCACTCCGTCTTCATATACCCATATCAATTGCAGAAAGCCTGGTGGAGTGGGGAGGACAGGAGAGGGGGCATGTCTCGCTTCACAGCCCCAAAATTAATAGAGGGGCCCCTCATTATGGAGAAAGGAGAAAGACAAAGAGGTCTCGGTGAAGACAGGGGAGCTGGAGAGGTGGGTGTGTAGAAAATGAGATGGGAAGAGAGGGTGTGAGGAGGACCGGTGAGAGATGACATGAATATGTGAGGGAGAACGGCAGCCTGAATGTAGCTCTCTGGATCGGTCACCGCTTGTTCTGTGGGACTGAATCACAAGCTGAGAGAGGCCAGCAAGAGAAACCGGAAATTATTTACCCCCTTAATAGCAGCTCTTGCCACCACCACCACCCCACCTCTTATTTTTTTTTTTTTCTTCCTTTTCCTCTCCCCGTCCCTCAGGGAGGTTGGGTAACAGCCAATCTCATTGAAAGGGAGATCAATAAAGAGATATATTGTCACCTCGGAGCGCCACCCTCTTAATCAATTAATCTATAATAGAATTCGTTCGGTGGAGCCTCTTAAAGGGCCCGTCCTCCTATTACCAGCTGTGGGTCAGAAAAGGTGCAGACTTATAGAGGTCTCATTACCAGTAATGGAGGAGAAAACTGGAATAGGTTCAAATGCCTGTCTATAGATGCACATGATCTACATTGAATGGCAGGAGGTCAGTTTACCAAGATTACAAGCAGTATGTTCATAATGACTTCTTCTCCATGCTCTGCTGCATCATCAGATACAGGACATGTATGTGACTCTGGGACTGTACATGGGACTTCCTGCACAGCATGCTGGTGATTCTATCTTAATGCATTGTTATTTTCTGCTTCAAGCTTTGGCTACAGCGTCGCAGCGGCTATAACCACATAATAAATGTCCCATCATGCACGGCCACGCAGCAGTTGTAAGGGATGAACATTCACTGCTTCAGCAAACAGTGTCTGTGATGTAAAGCCGAGCTCAAGGTTAGCAGAGCTAAAGAGCAGCATCGTAAGCGTTTGCACATTTTGTTACGTGCACGTAGCAAATACATTCACAGAAAGTCTATCTCTGACATCGACAGCCTGTTGCCCCACCCACTAATTTGTAATTTGTAAGCATGCAAAATTACCAGCATGCAAAATTACCAACACTATCAGAACTGCCATCACTGTTGTTCATTCATTCATTTTCACCAAGAATAATGGTGATTCATACCCAGGAAGTGATTGTTTCTCTGTCCTTTTCCCTGAATGCAAAACACTATGTAATTTTATATGGTGGTACAAGGACAAAGGATTCTTGTTCACCTTCCTCTGTTTACTTTGTAGTGAGGTCTGGGTCATGTATCCATTCAAAGTCCTTCTGTACACCATGACATTTACAGTTACAGATTTACATTCACCGTTCTTTGATCATTTCAGCGAAGTATATTGTGATTGTTTCGGCATCACTTTAAAACTATTAAAGCGTGTGCCTGGGGTTATGCAAGTAACATCTACATTATACAGCGGCAGCAGTTTGGAGAACAGTAAATCATATCTGACGAGGAGCAAGAAATGGAGCCTGTTGCACTTGGTTAGTGTTTGTCATTTGGGAGTGAAAAGATGCCCCACTTATACAGCTACAAATAAAGAATGAGCTGTGTATTTTTCTGTCTTTCAGTGAATACCGTCCAATGCCACACACACTCTTCCATTTTATCCATTAGAGGCTATGAGACTAGTAACATTTGCATGTGTATCCTTGAATAGGACGTGTTGCTTGTTTGACAGTTCACAAGTCATTCAGCCACAGATTTGACAGATGCATGGTGCTGAAAGGAAAATTACTTCAATGAATATGTTTCTATGCTGTCTATGTGAGGAGCTGTAAGTAAACAACACAAAGTCTGTGCAGCTCAGGACCGGCTCATTATGAATTAATAACGCTTCACAATCACTCTGTCTCTTGGATTATCTCTGGACCTGACATTCAAAGTGTATGTGTTCAAAGTATGTAATGAGTCCAAATGGCATTCTAAGCTGCTCATTTGGGCTTGGCGTCTAATGATGTTTGATTTCTGACTTAAAAGTGGTCACTTGATGTTCCCCCCCTTTTTTTTTTTTTTCATGAATGCATTCAATCAGAGTGGAATAATGAAATTGCTTGCGGTGGCAGCACGGCCTCGGCCAAAAGGAACGAGCAATCCACTGATCAGGCATACATACATTCATCATAGTTGCAATTCACTTCATGTATTCATTTATTTATGAACTGACAAATAGTTTCTCAATGTATTATGCAAAGATCACAAGTTTTGGTTGATGGAAATGCTCGTGTTTGTCTTTGCTCATTTGGTAAAAGTGTTAATAGAATACATTGTGAAGACATTCAGTGAGTTTATCAGCTGCAAATGCTTCAGATGTCCACGTTTCCTCAAACACAACTTCTCTTAATTTACATCAAACATACAGGATGTCAAAGTCCTGAGCTAGGGAAGGGAAAACTCACTGACCACCCAAACCTTTCTGAGTGATTAGACTCTATAGATCATAGATCATAGATCATAGTCGTCTTTTCATACTGTAGCAGTGCCGGGAAAGGCTCAATTCTTACTCTGGGGCTCGAGAGGTTAAGGGCTCAGCTGCAACAGTGGCAAAACCATACTCATGGGCTGCGGTGGTGATTCACTGCCTAATGTGGATAATTAGTCTAAATTCATGGAGTGCTTGATTCCACTGACAGCCACACCAAATGTTTGACAAAGGCACCCAAAGTAGCAGCATCAGTCACAGACCAACGGAAATGCATTTAGCGGAGGGCCTCATCATGTTTTATTCAATAACAGAGCGATGCTCAATTAATCAGTTTCTGCAATTAAATTAAACATGTACATGCATAAAACATGAAAAAAAAATATCAGGGGTGTTTAAGCGCTGTTTGGTTCCCTGTCTGTTCTCAGCCCTGCACAACATCCCGGCTGAATCGTTTCTTTTTTTATCCCATTCTGTGACAGAGTGTGTTCAATCACATCTCAGTATGCACTGCCTGATGCATACCACCATCCAATGCATTTCTATAAATGTCAAGAGCTGTGTGTTTACTAGCTCTCTCTGACCCCTAATATTTATTCAGCTCAACAGCACTCTACCCAATCATTCCTTATTGCTTCATTGCAGAAATGTGGCTCTTGCTATGTCAAGTCTCATCGGCTGCAGTTTGCCATATCTCCTGGCACATGTAATATTGCTTTTCGCTTTCCATCAAGTGCAGGCAAAAGCTGGTGCGCAGATAAATACTGACATTTTGCAGCGGTGTGTGGGGTTT
The DNA here is from genome assembly GCA_900303245.1 of Selene dorsalis. NCBI lineage: Eukaryota > Metazoa > Chordata > Actinopteri > Carangiformes > Carangidae > Selene > Selene dorsalis. The sequence goes on from OMNW01008989.1 coordinate 8,578, forward strand.
GTTTGTGTCCCTCAGCGTCTGAGTCACTTCCATCGGCTGATTTGTATACATAGCACCGCGGTCGACTCGATCAAAGGTCTTTCACATGTAAGACAAATTTACATTTGCATTCACACTACCGCCACGGTAATTTATGCCTCTGTGGTTAGATAACAACTTTGAGATACATGTTCACATTTAATTGTGTGACTTCGGTGGAAAAGGTTGCTTGTAAATGGATCAGGGGTAATACTAAAAGGGACTTTGATGCTGTTGGGTATCACTCATATTTCCTGGAAACCTTGCTCAGCTGCAAATGGTAATATTTCATATTGTGAAGTTATTCAAAAATGACATATTCTCAGCTGTTATGCCCTTTGATTGTGGTTTCAATTAGTCATCCATGCCCCTGTCCGGTGCTTTATGTGATAGTTGGAAACGTCACAACATCATATGTCTCAGTCAATCGTCTCTGTCTATATCTCGGAGCTCTTTAAAGCCAGTGTTAACAACAGTGTGATGCAGACATGGGTCAGTTCTTAAACGCTGCAGCTGTTGTCTCTGCAACATAAAAATGCATGATTGAGTTGGGGTTAGTTGTAGGATGTCCTGGGGCGAAATGAAACATCAGCATGAGGATTATGACATAAACTTAATGTTGAATCTTCTCAACACTTAAATCATGTTTAATATAATTTGTGTCTATGTTACAACTAAACAAGACTCTCGTAGCCGTTAAGTAACTTCATTTAGAGCTGACACTGATGATATCTGTAGACTGACAGGAAACACAGGGATGAGTTTAACTCGCCAACAGAGCAGAGTGTTTAGACAAGAGAGAATTATAAAATTCACTCCTGACTGGAGAGATGTATATCATTAGCACCATCCCCTGACACCACGGATTTGAAAACAATAGAAAATGGAACTTTAAATGAAGAAAAGATAAATCAATTCAAAGCTGTTATGAAAGACTGGATGGACTATGTTGATATCCTACATTCAATGCTTTACCAGAAAGAAAGAAAGAAAGAAAGAAAGAAAGAAAGAAAGAAAGAAAGATTTTCTGCAGGTGTCTCAAGAACAGTAAAAAAAATTTTTATAGCTTGATCAATTTTCAGCTTAAAAGTCCCTCTGTGGCTCCCACCTCACGTGCAATCCTGACTGCATGGGCCCTTTAAGAGAGCGGCTCTGGGATGGTGAAGCAGGACAGATTGAACACTGACCAGGACAGGAAGTGGGGAGTCTGCCTTCAACATACAACCACAGTCACGGCAGGCGTCAACATTTGTGGCAGTTGAGACAGCAAAAACATGCCAAGGGACGTGTCCAGTGTGCAACCATATTATTAGTATCCTAAATGTTGGATCTGAAGGGACAGGCTGTGATATCAGAAGAGGGGATCCTATGAGGAATGTAAAGGATGAAAGACGAAGTGTATGAAAGTGGTGCCTGCACTCCTGGAATGATAACATCTCTGTGTTGACATAATCACTTCTATCACATTAAAGTGTTCTGCCCCACCCACTGTGAACTATGTCTTCAGCCACCTCCTTCTATAATGTTCTTTCCCATTTGTTTAGTCAAGCTGGAAAAAAAATCAAAACGCGTTATTCCGCGTGCTTTTATTTTGAAATCCGGACCGGAAAGTGTTAATGCTTCTACGGCAGCTTTAACCCCAGCGTGTTTTGGCTCCGGGAGCGTGCTGTTTTGAGATGAGGCTGTAGTAAGCCGCTGGTAGTAGCGGAGCGGGGAGAGGAGCGGAGGCAGGCGGAGAACCAGTGGAGCCGTGTTGGATGTACGACTGAGCCGCTGCCGCTGGACACGTTGTTTCCCTCACTGTGTTTAAACCTGAGGACCGACCTATGAGAGATCTATGGAGAAGTGCCCGGCTTTGGTTGTCCTCCTGGTTTTATTTGCACTCAGAAGTTTGGCATATGGTGAGTTTACATTGGCACCTTGCTGGTTGTTTTGGGTCATGTTTGCACAGATGGAGCCTATATACCGGACCCTAAAGGGGGTGGGGGTCCACACACAACAAGCAGTGAGTTTTACATGCTTTATCTGTGTATATCTATACAAACTGACACTTTTATTTTTTATTTCTTCTATAACTTCAGACATCCTGTAGATGATAGCCTACAACTGTAAGGACTATTGCATTAACGCCGGTATCTGAAGGTAATCCTCATGGATGATGTCATTTAAAAGGCCACTTAAACCAGCAGACAGCAAAGTAGCCCATATGCAGCATTACTGTGGCTCTTGCCCTGGGGACTGTGGATTCGCACCAGCATCTGCTCCCCACAGATATCTATCTGACTTAGTTGTGATTCCAGCCTGCTCATTTATCTCTATTATGAGGCCCATTAGGTGAAGACGTATCCTCTGCACAATGCTCTCGTTGGAACAGAAACAGCACAATCCACTCAGTTTCCTTCAAACCACTGGTGCAGGGCTCTGTCAGTGAGCAGAGTG
>OMNW01008991.1:0-17904 GCA_900303245.1 Selene dorsalis
CCCCCCCCCCCCAAAAAAAAAAAAAAAAAAAATCCCCACACATCTTGCAACTGCAGCACACAACTGTGTTATCTAACGCAAACCTTTGCCAATTCTACGACCATAAAACATTTCATAGACTTCTGAAAGGAAAGAAACGCTTTGAAGGAGGAAGCTCTCTACACAATCCAGGCCATGTTCAGTCAAACTGCTATAGATGAAAAAAAATGAACATTTAAATATGTCTAATTAGAGGCTACATTATAACAAAGGCTTGAATAACCTTGACTCTCAAGAACCATAGGAGTGCAAAGGTACTGCACCATAAGTGGAAAGTAAGGCAGATTTATCAGCTTTAGGAGAGACCATAAGAGCAACTTAAAGTGATCCCATGATTAATTACATGTACTTTTCTCACCACAGGAGCAGCCACACACACATACACACACACACACATTAAACCAACATCAGGTTGCTGCTGATTCTTTTTTTTTTTATATATCAACAGTGTAAAACCTTTAATATCCTGAGTAGCACTTAACACATAGGAACTAATACAATTTGGAATAGCACATGTTGCTTTAGAAAGTATATTGGCCTCTATTATCAGTACATATTAAACAAATGCTAAATTGGGCATAATCTGCTATCTAATCCAGCAAACACAGGACAACATTAGGCTTCATTTTTGTACCCTCTGAAATGTGTCATTATCTTCAGCCTTCTCAAATCGCTAGCTGCTTTTGTTGCTGGGTAGGTAGAGTACAGTGGGTTTCAGAGACTCCTGCTGGAAACAAGGTTGAAAGGGTCTAATTTGCTGAAATAATAAACTAAAGCAACCTTAAAGGGGGCAAAGCTGGATGTAAGAGAGCTACGCTACCACATATGTGATGTTGTTGTTCTCTGATGTGTGGCAAGAGAAATGTTCCCTCTGCAGAAAACATGCTGCATGCACGTTAGCCCCTGAACAATCTCTCTAAACCACAACACAAAATACCAGTGACTACAGGAAACAGCGATCAAAGTTTAGCTATTGACTCGGGACTGCAGATGTGTGTTTCTGTGTGTGTGTGTGTGTGTGTGCGCGCACACTTGGGCACCTACGGAATGCAACCCTGCTTGGCTTTCTATTACCCTTGGAAGTTCTTTTAACTCCTTCGGCAGGAAATGAAACACTTGAATGGCTCTATTGCAAAGTGCCGGAGCCATTTGCAGCCAGGGCTGTGAGATTCCCGAGCATGTGTTCCATATAAAGAGAGACTCTGGGAGTCACAGGTGCATGCTGACAGGGTGAATGCGGTATGTGTGTGTGTGTGTGTGTAAGCGTCTGCATGAATGTACATGAGAGATCGGACGGAGGGCGAGTGAGTGAGTAGATAAAGAGGGAGAAGGAAAGAAAGTATTTTGGTGTTTACTGAGGCCTTATAGTTACCCGTGGGCTGTAAACGGAGAGCTGCTGCATTCCAGAGCTAAAGCCAGCTGCCTCTACTGACCGGTCAACGCTTGAAAACACACATAGCAACTTTAAATATGGAAGCTGAAGTTCACTTTTCAGTTAGAACTCATTGGAGAGGAAAGGAAGGACAATGACTTTCTGAATTTCCCTGCAAGTAAATACTATTCTTATTGACAGTAAACTGTTGCTTACTTTCCAGATCATTCCATTTGTCAGTCATTTTGAAAAAAATGTCGGTAAACGCTGAAAAAAACAATATACCGAGTTCATTCAGCCCAAAGTGACATCTTCAAATTGCTTATTTTGTGTGGCTGATCATCCGAGATTTACAATTTACAACAATATACAAGAGAGAAAAGCAGAAAATCAACACAGCTGATGAATATTTGGTGATTTGCCACACAGAATAACAATGTAATCATAACTGACCCACTATTTTGACTCATTATGACTTTCTATTGAGTAGGTTTTTAGTTTAGAAGAACACATTTATATCTATTATGTGCATTTTTACCTCATTTGCTGCAGACCATTAGATGAAGCTGAAAGCACCAAAAAAAGACAGTAAGTGGACCGTATGTGTGAAATCTTGTGATACGTGTGATAAACCTACAGCTTCTGAATCCTGTTTCCTTCGTGTGGATGTCACACATTCACATTACAACAGATTAACAGTCGTATGTTTAAGCTTAATTTTTAGTAATAGAAGAAATACTATCAGTAATCATGCAAATAAAACAGCTTCATTAACTAGTTTCCAATCTTTATCATTTATCACTTTATCACTATTATCATCAGATTTCATGACCTGATGGGCTTGGTGTTAAAAATGAAACTCTCCTAAGTGATAGGAAAAAAAATCGACACTGAAGGAAAAATGATGAATAATCAGGAGAATCATTATGTTATAATGTGGTCTTTGATGCTCAACTTGAGGACACAGTGTGCTCTGAGATCTTCAATTATCAACAGAATGAAACCCCTCTGCGTGTCCTCTAGACACACTACCCCTTTCCATTTCATAAAGAAGTTTGTAACAGAATTTTCTCCTTTTATACTGAACATTTTAAATGGATCTACTTCCTCTGGTATCGTGCCTGGCTATTTTTTGAAAAATGTTCTTGTTCAGCCCCTCTTACAGAAACCTAATTTCGGTCCAATCTCTAAACTCCCTTCTTCAGCCAGAGTCCTTGAGAAGATTGCTGAAAATCAACTTTTAGCAGTTATGAATGATAATCTTTCCAAAATCCTTTTACAGCCCACCAGAGCAACACTTAGGATAATTGGTGGATATCGGAGTCACGGCCCTTGGGTCTAAGTTATACTTTACAGAGAGGACTTTCCAACTGCTAAGTCTTAGTCAAGGTCTTCCACCTGTGAGCTACATTAAGTTCCTCAGGGTTCACAGCTCGGCCTCATTCTGTTTACTGTTTACTGCTCCTATTGGGATGTCTCATGAAAAATGTAAACATTATTTTCCATTTCCATTTTTCTCTGCTGTGACCCCAAGTACCTCAATGAAACGTTTCCATTGCTGTCTTGAGGACATTTATAACTGTATGGCTTAAAATGTACTTCATCTTAACCCCCCCCCAAAATTGTAGAAAACCTAATTAGCTTTTTTAGCTTTGGAAAACTCCCAGAATCAAGCTGTCATTATCAGCAACAACTCTTGAAACTGTCAATCATAGATGAATTTCATCACATATTATTTCAGCCATATGCAGCATAGTCTCTCTCATCGCTAGTAATCCAGAATTTTAACAGGTACCAGAGAGCGAGATACCATTCCACCTTTCCTTTCTTCTTTGAACTTGCTCCAAGTTAAAGAGTTGATTTTAAAATTCTACTTATCATTTTTAAAGCTCTGAATGGTTTGGCCCAACGTTATATCTTTGACCTTTTATCTCCCAATGCGCAAACAGGGACCCTGAGGTCCTCTAATGGCTAATTCTATCTCTTCATTTTAAATCTCCTCTTAAAAAACTCTTTATAGTCCAGCCATCCACTGATCCTCTGCTACAACTTGGTTTCTTTTATGAATACGGGTTTTAGCTATTCTTTTCTTCAACAATAGCGCTATTGTTGTCATCGTTTTCTTTTTAATGATTACCATTATCATCGTTATTATCATTATTCATAGAGCTGCTAAATATGTATACTCTCATCACGGCTCTTTTGTTCTCAGGTTGCACTGTTATTTGCACTGTTATTTGTCCCACACTTCATGTGCTGCACCAGACAGACTACCTCAATTAGTGGCACTCACTGGGAGACATTAATAAGTGTCCAACAAACCTGAGATGGAATATATTAGAGTTCCATTTTTGTCGACAGTGACATTTCTCATCAACTGCCCCTCAGGTCTGTAATTTCACTGAGCGAACACTCTCTGCTCATGATCTGTCAGCCCATGGTGGTGTCATGGAAAAGACTCAGGCACTCATCATGCCTTAATCTGCTCCTGTAATGCTATCATATATGTGAAAAAAAAACAATCCAAATACAGGAGGAAAGGTTGGTAAGCTTTTGCCCTATGTGGCATCCTGTGCACTGTAGATTTGTACCTATACTCCTATCAATATAAGGGAAAGGAATTTGTTCTGAAGTCTTCAAGGCTTTAAAAAAAATTGAAGAAAAATTCTAAGAAAAAAATACTGGGTATTACTCCGGTAACACTTGTCCACAGATCTGCTATCAGCATCTTTCATCAGCACGAAGAAGTCTCACTGAAATCCAGGGTTGAACAATGGGCGTTAAGTTCCCAGCGTTTCCCAGGAATGTCTCTGCCAACACCTTATTGTAACCCAGAGTTATGACCTCTTATGCCCATAGCAATTATAACATGATGAAGTCAGGTGACACAGTGAAGCTGCATTAGGAGGCAGGTTGGCATGGATGTTTGGGAAGACAAAACAATAGGAGACCACTGTTTATTTCCCATGTGAAACTGATAGACACTGTTGCTTCTTGTAACCATGACCGGTGTGTAACCTTAACTGTGTGGTTTTTTACTGTGACCATAAAGACAGAGATTCTGTGACAGAAACCACAATCTTTCCTAAACTAACCAAGTTTTTTTTTTTTTTTTATCTAAACCCAACCAAACTGTGACTGTTCTACAACCTTAACCACATGTTTATTCATTTATTCATTTGTTTCTGTCTTTGTTTTGTTTTTTAATTGTAACCGTGATAGCAAAGGTTTGATATATTGCCTATGGGATGTATCCAAGCGTATAGAGACAAGTTCACAATTTGTTTACGTTTCAGGACAAAAATTACAACTTTGTTAGTTTTAGAAAAACACTGTGGTTTGGATTAAAAGAAGTTCTTCCCTGAGGATAGAGGGCCTTTGTAGTCATGGTTACCTAATGAGAACTTCGTTACTCTTTAGATTACGTCAGCTGACATTCTCCTATACATCCACTAGAGGTCAGCTTAGAATGAAACGCAACTGTGAGTCGTGATAAGTCGTTTCCAAAGATGACATACTTACATACTTATTAGTTTGTTTTCAAAAACGTACATAACGTTATTGGCATGTGCATCACATCCCAGCAGTGAATAACAAACAATTCCTTATGATATAATTAATCCATTCATATGTGGTGGTAGCAATGGGATTAGAAAGGCTAATTAAAAATGGTAAATTTATTTTAATCAGTTTTCACAGACATTATTGATTCATTTTGATATGTCTTCTTTTTCAATGTCTTCAGCCACCGAAGATCTATTTACCTTAATTGCACTGGACACTGGCAAAAGTAAATTAGATCATACATTATTTCATATGAAGTAATGCTACTTCACATGTCCAGAACAAATTAATTTGTCTGCATCCACCCTTAATACTGACACATTATCGGACATAGAATAACTAGAATCAGTGTATTGAATCACTTAGTTGCACTTGCATCACTGTCCATAATGAGGGAGGAAATAGACACATGCTCAGCTGCAGCATTCCCCCTCAGAGAACTTTACTTAGATTCCTCTGTAAAGACAGATTTGCTAATAGTAAGATCATAACAATCTGAGCCTTGCTGACACCTTAACGTCGCACATTTAAGGCTCTTTACTCTTTATTTAGATTGACGTGCATCTCACAGCGGATTAACAGCGCCATGTTTTGTGTGTGTGTATGTGTGTTTTTTTAAAAGATCCTTCCACATACTTCTCTAAGAGAGCGACTCACTACATTTAACTCAGTGCATTGGCACTCTTACTGCTCAGCCTGACTGTCACCAACACGTAAACACGCAGTGGAGTCCAGTCTACATTCTTCACTGTCCAAGCTTCCTGTTCCACTCAAACAGAGAAATCTTTATTTGTTTACACAGGGATTTAAGCTATCGTAAAATACACACACGCCGATTTAATATCCCCAAAAATGTTGATAAGTGCAACGATGCTCCTGGAGACTTATTTGCTGGCCAAGTTCTGCAAGAAAATGAGTTGTCAATGTCTTGGCTGAAGAAAAAAAGTGAGTGGCTGACGTCTGTGATGAGAAAGAGAGGTGATTTCAGAAAGGTGAGGGTCTGACTGAAATGTTGAGTTGCTCTGTGGAAGGTAAACAGCACATTGACTGCCAAAAAAAAAAAACATTGCCTCGGTCTCTTTCTGCTGCCTCACCGAGGTCTGAATAATTAAAGCCGTGTCTGCGCCTGTTCTGGTGAAATACGGCCTATAGGATGAAGTTGAATGCAAATCAGCTACTGGCTTTTCAACTTTCAACGTATTCCCAGCTGAGCCAGAAACATCAGAATGTTGCAACTTCTCCTTACAGTTTTCAGAATGATATATATAATGAATATCACTCTCTATAAATGTGCCAAATTAATAAAACCGCATCCAGAGTACAAACAAACATGACTGGTGACAGACAGACTCGCTGCAGAAACAAACAAGAAATAATACACGGAACAGTCAAAGATAAACATAAAATCCATACCTAATAGAATTACAGCAATAACGTTCATACAATATCCAAAGCTAACAGTATCCATCAGCAGGTAATGCTAAGCTTTACAGGCATGGTTTTAGTTTCTCTCCTTCTTTTAAACAAAGGATTTGTGAGAATGGTTCGGTTGTCCAACCAGTAAAACCACCTGTTACTTAACTGCTGGGACAAAAGACCAAAGAAATGAGGATATTTCTGTGCACGCGAGCATCTGTGTTGCACACCTTCGATCTTGAACTGTCTTTGTTTTCCACAACTGAACCCTCTCTGTTATATTCATCTCTAGCAGCCGGCTCCAGTATTGGCATTTGCATTGTTACTTGCATGTTACTTATCTATCATTTGTTAGAATGGGTGAGCACTTGATTTGCTCTAACCTGGGCCTGGCCAAACTAGAGAGGAGTTGATAGATATTTTTTGCCTGCAGAAACATTTAAAATGCATTTTATGTGAGGTGTTAATCCATTAAAAGATACATTTGTAATTCTAAGAAGTAAGACTTTTCTGTGAAGCTCTAACAACAGGTTAATGGACTGAGGTTTATATATACTCACAGTATTTATATCGTGGAAGGATTAATCATTTTTATTGCAGACTTCCTATGATCTATGAACCAAAACTTTAACTTTAGAGACTTTATTCACAGCACTTTTTATCTATAGACAGAATAAAATCAAATGTAAACACTAAACCCTTGAAAGGCTGAAGACATAAAACGGTTTGAGGCTTTAATTCTACATTTTCTACAGAGGGTTGAGATTTAACCCAACCATGTGTTTGTCTCTAAATACTTTATGACTTCCCCACTGAAGCCCATTTGGACAGTGTGTAAAGCTTTTAAAAGTGGCTCACAGATATTTACTTCCACTTCCAAAAAAGGTTCAGTAATTTTACTTTTTAGCAAATGTTTTTCAATAAGGGGCGAAATTAAGGATGTGGGAAAACAACACAACACTTGTGAGCTGGAGATACTTGTTGTTGGTTTAGTTCTTTTATGGTATTTGTTGACAGTTAGAAAAACAATGAATATCGCCAGCCTATCTCCAGATATCAGCTCTCTAAACCCACATTAGTCAAGGCCTATTCTTGACTACAGCCCTGCATGGATGTGTCTGCCTGTGTCCTTTTCCAAGGCAGTGAAACAGCCCGCTGCTTTGACAGGCTGCCTGCGCCCAGAGAAAGGACTGTCCAACGGCTGCGATAGGGACCAAGTGAAGGGGAAAGAGGCAACGCCAGCTTCTATGAGGGAGGACTCATTCAAGCACGGCAGATTCAGGGGGATTTAGGGGAGCTCGTCTGCCAGCAATAAAAGGCTGAAACAGGATACTTGGTGAGATTAATTACCAAGATAGGCCATGATAATGCCATTTAAATGGGAAAGTAATTAAAGTGCACCTTCCATGAAAATTATTCATTGCTGACGGATTGGGTGACAGACAAATCAGGAGGCATTTACAGAAAAAGCTACAGGTTAAGTGCTCTGAGCTGCTGCTCTGAGACCACCACAGTTTTATTGCAGCTGTTGAATCTCGCTGCTTTGCCCGGCTCTCATCAAATTACTGCAAAGCATGTGGAGCAGGAGGGTTGGTGAAATGAATGGGCTCCCAGGTAACGTAAAACCGGGGACAAATGCTACAAAGGAGGATCCGCTTAACTAGAAAATTACACTGGCTGGCACTGGTCAGTGGGGACTCCTCACAATCAATCAATCCTTCTGTTTAAGGCCACCATGGCAGATTAATACACAAAGAGGGACAGATCAATGGCCTTATTGTTCCCTAAGTGTTACTTTCACAAATGCACTGAATTCTATACATTTAGTGGTGATAAAGTGTCAGTAAAGTGGCTGTATAAATTAACACTAATTTGCACCCATGATCGAATAATAATTTAAAGCCCCAGCTTAGTATAAACATAGATGGCTGTGTATTTTCTGATTATTGGCTCACAGCTCTGTTGTTACTCAAGCTCCAGAGAGAGGCCGCAGAGAGGGGATGTACAACTACACTGATAAATATATATTTATTTTTTTTTAAACACAAGTATCAACACTTCAAATAAAACTCTGGGAAAGTGTAAAAGAAAACAGGACTCTTAATGATCGTTGCTCTTGAAGAACTAAATGGTGACCAAACAATGCAACTAACTGTGCTGTCCTCCTTTCTGAACTCCCAGACCGCAAACTGTTGGACGACTGCGACGGAAGCAGTCAAACTAAAAGGGAATGTTTGTTTCTTGTGCAATGCAAGGGGCAGAGTGGATCAAACTAAAATGCTTAGCTCACATTCTTGTGTGGCTCAGTGTCTTTTTTTTCCCCTTCTCTTTTGCACTGAGAGATTGTACTAAAGGGAATAGCCTCTTGTTCTCTTTGAATGTGGAAGTAGGTTTGTACTTGTGGGGGACTATAACATCATCCTGCATCCACAGCGCTGCACGACAAACAAAGCAAGGAAAGGCTAAAAATACACCGACTTAGGCTGATTTCTAAATTCCTCCAATGTAAGATGTAGGAAACTTGCAACTAACATAAAGGCTGATATAAAATCCAATATTATGACTACGTCCTTTCAGATGGTTTGGAATGACGACCACAGCATTCTTAGCTTTTGACACAATCCAGTCAAAGTCACCGCAGCCTGAAGCTCCCTCCACATATTCGTCCTGTTATGGAAATGCGACCTAAGTCAGTGCTGCTGCTTTCAATTTTGCCCAGTGAAAAAGATGCTTCAGGCGCATGAGTGAAACACAGTAGATACTGCTTATGTAACAATGGTTCTATCATTACTGGACGACCATAAAATATTACTCCGCTGATATTGGTATTGCCATTCGGATATCTGGGGAACAGTGGAGGAACAATCTAACAGAGCTATGGGAGAGTGGGTGGGAGTGTCGCTGGCTGTGGGATTGTGGGATTGACACAGAGAGAGAGTCAAATATGGGACAGCTAATAAATATATTATCATTTCACACCCAGCCATGGCCATTTTTTGTTTTTTTAAGAGGCATTTTAAAGCGAAAACAGGATTTCTATAACTTTGTGATGTCACAACAAAGCAGTCTTTGCTGTCAGCCATGTCCCAATCCAACCTTGTAGGATTTTGTTTCTCTGACACTCAAGACCTTTCTTTGAACTGACTAATTTGCTATTGCTGCCTGAGAGAGGAGATGCAAAACAACACTGAGATGAATACTTTAAAACAAACCATGGGAAAGTGTCAAACATGGGACCTTTAAGTAAAAAGAAGAAAAAATATATTATCATCAAACCTCTCTACTATTTATTATACTGTGGTTGTTTCCAGGAAATGATTAAGATGAACAGTATGATGACAGTCAATATTGTCTTTATATAATTAGATGTTTACTTTGTTAATGACAGGCGTGGCATTCTGTGCGCTCTGAGACAGTTTGACTCAGTCACCACAGTCTCAATGATGCATCTGGCTACAACTGGTTACAGCCCCTGTTTTCTGCTCTGACTCACCCATGCAGCCTGTGAGTACTGGAGCTCACAGCCCCAACTATTGTGAAAAGTTGCTATCTTACTGTAACAGGCTTTGTGCTGCTGGCTAATACAAGCAGTCAACATTAAAATCAATTTCCACAGGCTCTTCCTTTCGCTCATTATACTGTTTATACCTCTTGCTGATCGCACCTAAACCCCATTTCACTGGTCTCAAGTTGAGTGTGTACACTCAGCATGTACACACACACACACACACACACACACACACACACTGACATACACTCAGGTCCTGTAGCCTTTCCCATAACCAATTTCAAATCCTATTTCAGTGCCCTTCTCCACAGTGATTTTTTCTGGCTCAGAGATGTGAACACCCGCTTGAATAAATATTAATGGTTATTCTATGAGCAGTGCCCACTCACAAGTGTGCTGGAAGAACAAAAGGCCTTGTTTACAAGTGCGCTCGAGGAAAGCTAAAGCACGGAGGGCCCTAGGAGGGTGGCTCTGTGGCACTGTTGACTCACAATGGAGTGCTGATTGAAACACACTCTTAACTTCCAGTGTATGGCGCTGGCAAAGAGCAGCGAAAAATCCTTAACGTGACGAAATCTCTATTTAACCGCTGCAAGGATGGAGAAATCAAGCTTACGCACTTGCAGCCTCTACTTAAACTCATTTAAGACAGAGCTGAGGTGTAATTAGGTTTCTGGGAACAATAAGCACTCAGCACCTTGTGCAGCTCCAGCCTCTCGCTCCAGACATTTCCTTTAGTGTAATTAGGGGAGGTGTGAATTCCTCATCAGATGGATCACCATCTGCATTCGCACAATTCGTGTTCATTCCCTCAGTCCCCAGCTACGAGCCCATGTTCACACTGATTGTCATGCAAGAGGTGGAGATGGGTGGGATGGAGGAGAGGGCTTCTCTTTTTTTTAAGGTTCTTTCAGTGCTATGGGGCTCCAGTGCCTCACCATGCAAAGGTTAATCAATTCTGAATGATGAGCCATAAAAGCTTTAATAATGCAGTCATTCTTTAATGAGTGGTCCTGCATGCTTACTCAGGAAGGAGCGTTTGTTTTAGGAAGCGCCCGACCTTCCAATTATGAAGCGCTCAAGCATTCCCTAACAGCCTGGAGAGCACTGGACACAATGATGGTCCAGTGAGCAGGACAATGAGCCCTGCAGTGTGGAGCTAATGTCTGCTCAACATGGGAAAGAAGAAGGAAGAGGAGGGAACGGCATCACAAGACCATCAATAACAACCCAATGCTGATTATTGACCTGCCACACAACCTCATGGGGAGGAAGTTGAGTTTGATGGATGGATCAACAAAGCATCCAATATCTGACTGAGAGTCAACACTCGTTTGTGTTGATCGTGACCTCAACCAAGTAGTTTTGCTGTTTATCCAGAACAAAACAGGTCATTCTTGACCTTGACCAACTCATCCTCAATAAAGCTGTGCAATATGGTTTATAAAGATCAAAACCCTGTTGAGTGGTTCTCAAGTGGATACTGAACCTCAAAGTTTTTGTAGCCAAATCTACCCAGGAAATGATCATGAGTGGTTTTAAAAGGCTGAGGCTTTTGTTGTTTGGTTAGAAAACATACTAATTCTAGTTCCAGTTTCACAGTCTGGCTTGTGACAGAAATTTGGCCAACCAGTTGGAAAAATTAATCTGGGGTTAGATTGCCATTGGCAAAACACTGATTTTTAATCAACTAAAAACATCATGAAAGCAGATTTTTTTTTCTTTCCTATTTAATTTATTCTTTTCAATGCTCATGTCTGTATTTTCAGCCTTTATCTCAAAGGTATTATTCTGTCCCAGAACTGTTCCACCATTGAACAGATGGATTGGGTTGCCCTGTCTTGAAGAGCCGCTAACCCTAAAGGAATCTGATTAGTCTCAGTTCCAAAGGAGAGTTTTAGGGTTGCGGCACGGTCTAAATACTATTTCAGATGCTGCTCCGCCCTCATACCTTAAAACGTCTTGGAAAATATTAAGGCCGTTAGATACCAAATCTTAATGGAATCGATCAACAAAATTATCAGTGCCCTCATCCACCCAGGCCAATTATTGTAGCGTAATAGCAATTAAAATGGTGCCACTTAGTCAAAATTATAAACATGACACCATCTTGGCCAAGCACGCCACTCTCTCACAATAGCTAATGGCTAAACATTCCGCCGGGTTAACAGAGTAATTGTCTGTTGTCGACATGCCAGGTATAATTATGAGTGACTCTACGAGAGCGAGTGTTAATTTTTCCTCTTTTTTTTCTGGCTTGTTTCCCGCAGGTCATCCTCCTGCTGACGTCCCAATGTCCTTGGCCGGGCAACCCCTCGGCACAGTCCAGCTTGTGTCACTGTCATGAACCGAGCTTTGTGAAATACATCATCCCTAACAGTGCATCTCACACTCTCCCTCAACAGACAAACCCCTTCTTTCTGTCTTTCTATCCCGCAGATAGACACATCTAGTGCCCTGACACATTCATGTCAGGTCACTAGATCGAGGTCTAGCAAATCTGGTACGCTGACATATTTATGGTACTGTAATAAATGTGGCAACAATCCACAACCTATTCAAATGCAGGACACACTTGGCCTTCTTCATATGGTTAAGACAGGTGTAGATACCCAGGAGCAGAGGTTCTATATCCACCTAAAGCTTCAGCACTCCCTTTGCAACTGTTTTGTAATCCCCATTGTCAGAACATAGTCTTTTGGGCCAGCTGCGTTACATGGATGCTCAAGCATGAAAGAGGAATCTTGTTGGTTGAATCCATAGAAATAATGAATTAAAAAAAAATAAAGGCTTTAGAGTTTGTCGCTGTAAAATACAGCATTTTAATTATGGTGGTTCCCCTTGAGATTGAGCTGCAAATACACTAGTAGCTCTTTAGGTACCGCTGGGAGTCTCCATCATTGCTGGGCTAATAATGTTTGCCACTGTACCGCTGTGCTGATACACACATTAAAGTAATCTGGGTAATATGCATATTGGAAATATTATGGATCATATCAGATTATGATCATTAATGCTGATGGGGTATCATTACCATAGTGGTTTTTTTAAATTAAACTGTCAATCACCATGTTGCTAATGTCTAATGCTCCTTCAGCTGGAGCAAATACTGAGTACCATGCTGTCATAGAGCGTAACGTTAACTCTGAGGTTTGAACAGACTGACGGGAGCAAAGTATTTTCCAGCATCAACTTTGGGAAAACACTGAATTCAGTCAGTCACTTTTCTCAACCTTAACCTATCTTAGCAGCTAGCACCACTTAACAGTTTAACAAACTAACTTGGAAGTTGCTTTGGTCAAGAGCATCTGCCAAATGAGTAAATGTTTGGCCATGTTGACCTAGTTTGGTAATTCGTACTGTAACAAAATAACAAAAGTACAGCATTGCAACAATTTATCAAGAAGATAAATACTTCATCTTTGATGTTGGTTAGAACAAACTGTCATTATTGCACCTACTTGGGTGCATTTGGAATATTTAACACACAAGATAATTAGAGATCTTTAGATGTGTTGGTATGTGTTCTTGATGATTGGAAAGAGCAACAGAATCTTCCTATTTCCAGTCAAATGCTTCTATTCACTACAATACTGAACTATTTTTCTAAACCTAAAGAAATAAAATCACAAATAATTACAAACTACATGCCAAAGCAATCCTCTGCAACAAAAATGTTGAAATCTGGTTCAACAGGGGATGGGAATAATAAAAATAAGTGTAGTACACAAACTAAAAAGAACTTGGCAAACATCCACAAAAGCTCAGAGGATCAACGGCTTCCTATGAAAACATCATCCTTCCAAAAGCAGTTCATTCACAGAACACTCTCACTGCAGAGGGAAACATTAAAGAAAAATGTCCATCAGCATTTCAAATAAATACTGATGTTAGAGTCCTTACCTGCTTGACCAGTGGCGATGCTAACTGCTGCAAACAGCCTCTGCGTGCGGCTCAGGTCCGACACCCCATTGACGGCCTCCACCTCAAAAGTGTAGTTGGCGTGGGCAAGCAGGTCCATGACGGTCACATAGGTGTCCACTAATCCTGACTGTGCAGGAGAGTATCCCACATTTGGCCCACATGGTACACACTCCTCGGGCTCCCAGCTGCAGCGCCGGCATATAACCCTGTAGCTGACGTCGTTGCGGCCACCCGTGTCGGCCGGCGGGCTCCACTCCAGGCTAACGGTGGTCTGGTTGATGTTGTAGACGAGGTTCTGCGGCGCTGAGGGAGGTCCTGTCAGAGGTGGACACGGAGGAAACAGAATTAAATAACTGAGTGCCAAAGAAAGTGACAGCCAAGACTGTGCATTGACTGGATCTGTGCTTTCTCTGTTCTCTGGGAAAGAAAGAAAAAAACACTACGGGACATGCCAGATCTAGCCCTAGAGCCAAACACTGACACTCAATTATAATAAGACTCAGATCCAGAAAAAAAAATGGTACAGGTACACAGAAGGGAAGTCAGCTTTGGCAGCCGCCAAGGTCAGTGTAACGAGGCTGTGAAATCAAGCAGTGGAGCCCAGAGTTTCAAAGGAAGAATAATTTCAAAGTCAGAGTACAACAGTGGCAGAGTGGACGACAGTTTCTATGTCACTGCCATACACCCAACCCCACACACACACACACATACTTTATGGACATTATTATTTATGCTTAACCTATTCATAATTCACAGTGCATTCATTTTCTCAATGGTTCATATGCAACATCTGCACAACTATACTGTAGCGTTTTTTGTTCCTTTCAACTCTGCTGATTTTTTTTTAGTTTTATTTAGGTCTTATTCAGTTCATCTTATCAAATCTTATCTGATTTTACACCCATATTGATGAGTCTTATAACATAATGATGAGTTGATTTGTTCTCACTTCAGCATACTTTCTAGCATGCATTGTATTTGGGTAAAGAATAAATAAATGCTTTTTTTTAGGTTAACTTGGCTTATTAAATTATACAACAAGCTAAATATCACATACAATTCACACTGAATACTATACAATTACTGCAATCTTGACTTGGTACACACAGCTTAACATAAACATTACTCTAGAGTCGTGTTCTTGACCACATCAGTGGCTGAAGTGTATTTTTTCTATGCTATCATCAGCGTGATTTATCATTTCATCACTATCAAGACCACTACTGACTGGATCACTAACTGTATCTATTAGTGGGTTCCACCAAGCTACAGTTGTAGTTGTAACCATTACCTGTGGTTGGCCTGGCCATGTATCGCTCAAATTACAGTGAACCAATCAGAAGAGCAGCTGAGAGACTGACACAATAGGCCCTCTTGTTTCTAGAGCTCCATATGTCTTCTTATGGATATAATAACTTAGGTGTGAAACATGGGATCTTTAATATAAAAAATAACAATTAGTGTAGCCATATGGCACCCTGCTTCCTCATATTTCAATTTTGAAATAACCTAATGCTTTTTAACAGTGTACTCATGCATGCAAATATAGTTGGTGATTCACCCAGATGGACTGAGGGCTTTGTTTACATAGCAACTGTTAACAGCATAAAATCTGCAGCTGCTATGGAAATGACTGAGACATGATTATATAGTCGGACAAATGCTTAGCAGGGAGTCAGAAGCCACAGACAGCCTATCTCTAAGTCTCCCTGTTCTCCAAAAATATACAACCACCTCCCAGCTGGAGGCAGCCTCTTTACTGGTTTTCCTTGGAAAGGTATATCATGCAGACAGCGGGACACTTAAAAGTTAACGCCGTCCAAAAAAAGACTCAAAGCCTGGCTGAACCCGCAGAATTTATGAACAAGATTTAAATCTGGATTATCACCTTCCTGTAACTGCCATATACAGTTTCACTTGACGTACAATAACAACTAAGCTCTACTACGGCATCAAACGTGAACACGACCACAGGCCATTTGTCTGTGAACGTTCGCGTAACGGCGTGGAGATTAGCTCATCTTGTAAAAACAGTGAATAACAAATCACTGCTTTCATCCTTCTGATTCCACTGTCGGCTTTTATGACCCATATGTTGATATAAATACAGATTATATGACTTGTATTCTTTGTGAATTTTGCGGAGAACGTCTTTGTTTGTGGGAGACTTAAATGGCTCTCAGGAAATATTCTTTGAGGGAATCCTGGGGAGGGACGTCTCAACTCATTAAATTTGCCACATTAACTAACAAAACAGGTCATGCATATGCATAGAGCCAAAACTTCTATCACAATATTCATTGATACGGCACTTAGTTGTTTTTCCCTGGTCCACCCATTAGAACCGAGGGCTTGGCAGAGACATCCATATTCATGATTATCGGGTAAGATAAGAGACAGACTGTGGACTGGGAAGATGAAAGAGCCACCTGTGGCAGGTGAAGTGGAGAGGAGTGACTGCCGATAGCGCCACTCGACTTCAGCCCACTGACACTCGACCCGCTGCTCTCAATCTTCCTGGTGGACAAAGGGATGGTGTTCCTCGACACATAAGCACACGTACAAAACACCTCAGCCTAAACGTCAGGGATCTTTTATTCCTCCATATCGATGGCCACACTCATAATGCTGATAATGCCTCATTTGGCTTGTGCCACTCTCCTTTGGGTCTCAGGTGCCACAGATCAAAGTGGATGATTTCACAGCAACGAGAGACGAGAGGAAATGAGATTAGACTGTTCTCAGATCTGTGTGACCTTTGTTTTTTGTCCTTTTTTTTTTTCAGGTGCACACAACCCTGCAAGTCTTTCTTGCCTTTGTTCCTTCAAAGAAATCACTATGTTTCCACATCAGTCTGTCTAAGTGACTGAAAATACACTGTCTGATGGGGGCTGTGTTCCTCGACTGTCTGTAAGCGAAGACTACAAAGACACACACACACACAAAAAAAAAAAAAAAACAGTTCTTGGAGAGAGATGAAGGCAGCGTGAGAAAGCTACAGAGCAAACCTTTTACTCAGCCACAAGTGTGTCCACTTGTAAACGGCATACACACTCTCCCCTTCAGATATGGTAAGATGACACATCACACGACCCAGTTGTTTGAAGCACGCTGAACCCCTCGCTTCCCTTTCTTCTTCGTCTACCTTGGCGTCTCTTTGTTTCTCCGAACAGTCTCTGTCTGAACTCGGGAATACGAAACTCCTCTGCCCCCAATTCACCTGCAGCGCAGATTTGCACCGCATCCTGAGCCCTCCACCGTCTGTCTGTCTGCTCATCCTTATAGCTCAAGGGCTTGTCGTTCTCCCTCTTCCTTTTTACTCTTTTTTTTTTCTCTCACTCCCCCACTCTGTCTTATCTTTCGTGTTCGCTCCTCTCACCCCTCCTCCCAGTCAAGTTTCATTTCACGGATTAGCCTGCCAGCCCCCACAGCCTGAAATGTCTCAATCACTTGCTAGCTTCCCTCCAACGCTGCTACTGTGACCAAGCATGAGTGAGCTCGCGCGCGTGTGAGGGTATTTTTGTTGTGCATAAATATGGAATATATGCATTCACAGTTGAAGCTGGCTGCTGAATCATTTGCATGCTAACGGACAGCTAAGATTTAAAGTAGAATCCGTAATTTTGAGGAGTAAAAGAACACCTTCGGCTGCACTAAGGTAGCCGCTGCATCTAATCATCTCGCATTTAGAAAACATGTTATAGCAGCAGATGGTTTTAGGTCATTTCTCAAAGCCCATCTCCACACTGTGTAGAGTTGTGAGACCTGACTAAATCCAAGCTTAGGAGAGAAGAATCCGGCGCTTATCGGCCTTGAGATGTGCTCAGGGCTGCCTTAACCCTCCGCAGCCTATTAGCAGACTGTGCTCTAATTGGGGAGCTGTGGGGAGAGGGGCGGCAGGGGTGAGTGGTATTCAAATCGCCCATGAGGTAATCCTCGCTCTACAAATGTGTGTTGTGACCTCATGACCTGGTCTCTAATGATGTGGCTGCAGCAGAACCTGTGTGAGGGGAAGCCATGCTGAAGAGGAGGAGGAGGAGGAGGAGGAGGAGGAGGAGGAGGAGGAGAAGAGCTTGAAGAA
>OMNW01008994.1:0-10265 GCA_900303245.1 Selene dorsalis
TTAAAAAGTCATCATGCTTGCAGTGCTTCTAACTACATTCTAAATTCACTTTTCTGATTAAAATGAATGGTAGAGAGTGACACAGGTAATTGAGTCGGCTTATCTGCTGTTGTTTGATGTTGGCAGCAAAAGCAATTGTAAGATGAGTTCATACTGAGTGGCTAAGCATGTGTTACAGCTTGTCAGAATGAATTTCGCAGATGGAGAACTGGAGGTGCTGCTGCTGCTAGACACAAAATGCAAAAATCACACATTTGTGCTGTGGACAGTTATTGATTTATATAATAAAGTTAAATTAAGGCCTGAATGTCTGACGCCTCCCTAAAGGTAAATGCAGTTTGGAGGAAATGAAGCCATTCAAGGTCTTTTGAATCACGTTAGGTGTTTCAGCAAGACGTCACATTACAGCCTTTGCTCGGTGATAAAACACACCTGAGGTGCCAAGGCTTGTTTTTCTGTTATGTCGGCCAAGTATAAATTGCATATGCCTATCAGTCTAGGACAAAACAATTATGCAACTGGTGTAAAGACTTGAAATAGCTGTACTTTGACTCTCAATTAAATAGAATGACTTGGTAGAAGAGTACGTACAGTGTGTTTTATCTTTTCTTTCAATCTGTCCCCGCTCTGTTGCAGGTCTCTCATATGGCAGCCACACAGTTGGCTTCACCCCTCCAGCTACACTGTCCAGAGCTGCCATCTCCCACTATAACACTCCTGCCCTGCACGTCCACGGAAGTTCCTCTCACGCCGTAGCGGTAAATAAAATTCACCCACACATCTTTGACTAACTATCTACTAATGTTTGCATGATGTCACAGGTATCTCTTTCAGTGCTTAAAAGGATTTCCTGTTGTGTGGAGTTTGCAAATCAGAGCTCAAGTATTTATTTCTAAGCGATCCAAACACAATCGTGGGTGCACAAGTTTAAATATGAACACACGGCTGATCAAGGAATCAAGTATCATTTTTGTATAAAATTTCTTTTTGGCTGCACCACAACAGCAGCGCCAACAGCTGTATAAATGCAAATGTTGTGCACATATGACTGAGATAAGCTGTCTGATCAAGTAACACCATTGGTCTGCTGAATGCCACTGGTCAGCCAAGAGTTGGGAGTTTTCCCGTTGGCCTTTGCTCTTTCAAAATGAGCCGCTACCAACAGTTTCTATTAAGGAGGGTGTTTAGAGCAGCAGTGATCCAAATGTGACTACTAGTTAATATATAGTCACATTTTTGGTCACTGTTTCAAACCAGTTCTGTCCTGTAAATGAGAACAGCCTCATTCAAAATTCATCTATATTAAAATGACATAAGCAAACAGGCTTAACCAGCTGAGTCTATGCAGAGGGCAAATGTGATGCAATCTATTCACAACATTCAACAACAGTTTTCACCTATGTTTCAATTTCACGTCTTGACTATACACAGTCTGGTATTAAGTTTGACCCAGTCTTGTATATTCTAACATTTTTGCAAAACAACTTCCACATTTACCATGAGTGTAAAGCAAAGGGAGGTCAAAATCAACATAAAAAGTACAGAAATAAAATTTAAATTGTGACCCCAGCCACATAAACACTGTCAAGTTTCATGGTAGGCACAGAGAGAAGGCCAGCAGAGAGACTGACAGACAAGGCCAGTAAAACCTTTATAGATTATTTGATTGTTCACCAGCTCACTGATGTGATGGCCCACTGGGATTTTTCCCTTTGCTTTCATAACACTTTTCAACTTTTAAATCTGAATTCCATGATATTTTTATTTAAGACAGAAGTGCAACCTAAATGATAAGTTTAGTATTCAGAGGGAAAACTTGGAATTTGGTAAGAGAGATGAGAGTGAATGACATTATTATAATTGACACTGTTATTATAGAGATGACAATATTCAGTTTTTGACATAAACAGCAAGTTCTGTTTGAATATTTCAAATTAAAACATATGGGCTATGCAAATATCATTACGCTTCTATGAGCATTCTGTGGATGTATATATATATATTTTTACAGCATTTTGTGTCACACCATATTTTAGCCTATTACAGTCCACCTTGTGCATAGTACACAAACAAAGTAGAGCACTGTTTGTAGTACTGGGCTTGAGCAGCATGCCCAAAAAGAAAAGGCCACACTTCTGAGCAGGAGAATGCACTTTTTTTTTTTTTTTTTTTAACATCTTCAGAGACTTAGATAGCAACACATGTTTATGTGCAAAACTTACAAAAAAAACTTGCACTGCTTGCTATTTGTTTGCTATTACACAAATCATGCTTGAATGAAGGTCAGCCACTGTGTCAGCTTGGCAGGTTACACAACTATCACCAGTGTTGATCTTGATATGACATCGTACTTCATGTTTTGGAAAAACTACATTTGCTGGAACCGGCTCCTGTGCTGTTCGTCAGATGGCTGTCTGGTGCTTTTAAGCCATTTTGATGATGTGATTAAAAACAAGAGTGTAGAAGAAGAGTCCTCTCTGACCCAGCTCCTCTGTACATGCTCATTACTCCTGAGTTCATGAAGTATCCGTCTCACTCGTTCTCATGGGAACACTGCCAGTGAGATGCTATTTAGGTCACTGTGACTTGAGTCTGGACTGAAACTGAGACACTTTTAACTAATTCTTTAACCTTTTGCTAAGACATGGTACAAACTGGACCACATCAAGTTCCTCTCAGTGCATATGGTGGCCATAGCATGCTTTTTCAGGTTGTTCTCTAGAGTTTCTTCCACTCATCCAGTTCTCATGAATACAGTCTCACAGTACCACACCATGAGGGAGTTTCTTTATTAGATGTTGGTGATCAAAGGTCAGTGTGACCTGACAAAATGCATTTTTGGCAGTGAACTAAAGTAGTAACCCAACTTATGATGTAATGTATGCGAATTGATATTGGAACAAAAATAATGGAGTGATGACATTTTGACTGCTGGTGGAGGCATACAATCATGAGGCATATAATCATGAAGTGGTGCTCCTAGTTTTTCCATAAATATTTTTTTTTTCATTTAACCTTGTTTTTTACACGATATAATGAATGACTGTCTCACTGCTATGTCATGTCTACTAGTGTCGCACTAGTTTGATCTAGTTGTTCTGTATAGTAATCTTGGAAATAAATTTACAGCAATTAGTCTTTGAACTTTTGACCAAACGTTTTTTTCCATGCTTGATCCTTTCCTCCCACTCCTCTGTGGTATTGCATCCCTCTGTCTCTGGTTCTCCCTCCCTGCTAAGTCATTCATTCTCTCTTGATGCATGTGGATAGTACAGACCACATCTCCTCCGTCACCAAGCAGCCCACCCAGGAGTTCAACAGGGAAATAATTCGCTGTGGGAGATCAGAACCTTAGACAGATTAATTTTTCTCTAAAGCACTTTTCTCTTTTCATTGCTGTGAATGGAATTTCAGCTGTCAGGTCATTACCAATAGCTCAACATCACTGAGTAACCTTGGTACCGACAATGTTATTTTCCCTCAGTAGTTTGTTTTCTAGAAAACACTCTGTTATACAAATGTGTCTTGATTGAATCTGTCTAAAAAATGTGAGCAGATTGTCATGATGTTTGAGCTAATGTTTTACAATGTAAATGATGTTACCAGCTTGTTCCAACCAGTACGGCCATTTGTTTTCTCTGTCTCTCTTTCTCAGAGGCCCTCCCCAAGAAGAAGCACCAGCCCCGACAAATTCAAACGTCCAACGCCCCCACCCTCCCCCAACACGCACTCAGGGGCCCAGCAGGCTCAGCCTCCGCTACCCCCACCAGCCCAGCCCATGGTCCAGTCCATGTCCTCCCCGGCAGCTATGTCGCAGCATGCAGCAGCAGCACAGCAGCCTCCCTCCCAGCCTTAACGCCACACACACAGTCTCTGTCTTTGCACGTGAGTGCGCCCACTGAATGCCACGACGCTACCGCAACAGCAGCTTCCATCATTACCAGCTCTGGAAGTCAAGTTTCTTACTCTTTACCAACTCCACAAAAGAAGCAGCTTCAAAAGTTTTAGAGGGGAAAGAAACGAGATGGCGGCTCAGTGATGCTAGCCGCCTGCCAAATCCACACGTGGCGTTACTTAACTACTCTTAAAAGGAATGGATGGACAGAAAAATAATCGCTTCTGGGATTTGTAGGCCAATTATCTGTTCCAACTTCTGTCTTGTACATGTTATGTTTTTGTTTTCTTTGCTTGGGACTTTAGCTGGTTGGAATTGTTGTTGTGGCGCTTCTAAGATAGCACAAACAGCACATACAGTATGTTTCATGGTGGTCTTTTCTGATAGGTTGGATGTTTGGATCAACGGATGGATGTATGGCTAAGGAAACAGATGCATTGGTAAATGGACGTGGTCGATTCTTTTCAAGCCTATAATATGACACTCAATTGCAGTAATGTCCACCACTCCAGCTCACCCCCTCCTTTTGTCTCTGAAGCAGTGTCAACAATTCACCCCGACCCCAAGTTTTAACAGCTAGGTCAACAACAGGTGTCATCACAGACTGCTAGGAGTTTCTCCATTATAGGGCATTGATCAAATGGGGCACGTGCCACAGTTATTTTAATTTCTGAAAGCGTTCAAAAATCTGCTGCTCTTCAGTCAAAATGAAAAAGGAAAAAAAAAACATCAAGGAGGATGGACGCTGGTACATAAACCACAGATAAATGTCGCCTTTTGAGGTGTTTAAAAATGTAGTCTGAGGTGTTACAACTTAGTCATGTACTCAGTCTCTTCTCTGCTCTTCTCTCTCTCTCTCTGGTGTATTTCTGAAAGCTTCTATCATCCTTATGGATATTCCTCATCAGAAAAAGGAAAAAAAAACATAATGCTCTTTACACTAAATATACATACTGCTAAAACATTCTAAATGAATGGTACTGTTGAACTAAATTTCTATGTATGATTAAAGCTCTTGAGATGACAACTGATTTTAATCGTCAATTTTATGGAAACTATTAGCTCTTTGTTATGTGATAAGCAAGTCCTACTTAACTACCTTACCTACCTACCTTAGCAGGAGATTCGACAAGCTGAATTGAAAGGATCCCTATTGGGTTGATTTTTTTTTTTTGATTATATAACTTCACTGTAATGTTTCCTTTTGGAAAAAAAAGACCTCTCACCCAACTCCCACAGCCCCTGATGGAAAATGTTTGTGCCTTAAATAAATTGACACCATCAAACTTCACTGGAACCTGGAAAGGTGGAGAATGTAAAGATTTTCTATGATTAAGGAATTTCATCATCACCTTTCATTACAAGTCATTATGTGCTCAGAGGCAAATGAAGAGTTGAAGCTCCAGCGTAATGGTCGACATATTAAAGTGATGTCCCAGCGTGCCCTGCACTGCAGAACTGGTAAGACTGGATGTTTTTTTCTTGTGTCTTTGTGACCTTAAATGTCCTCCTGAAATATTTCAACAACTGCAGCACAGGTGGAAATAGAAATTTACTACTGATTGTTTAAGTGATCCCCTGACTCCTCATCCTAAAACCTGTTGTCGAAAAAATGTGACATTTGTCGTTTCCTGCTGACTTAAATGATCCCCTGAATTTTCCTTTAATGTTAGGTTGACATTTCATATTGAAAAATCACTTATATTTTATGGTTTGATCGATAGCACCAGGTTAGCCCCAACTTATTTTTTCTTAATGCTAAACTGATGACATTCGCATCTGTCTGAATTGTTCTTGTTTCCTGATTGGCATGATATTGTTGGCAGTCTGGTTATTTATAAGGAAATGTTTTCAAGGGGTGGCCTGACTAAAAGACAAGCGCTTTCATTCCTCAAGTGTTGACGCTAGCATAAAACACAGAAACTGAAATTGAATCTGTTCTCCTCTGTCTATTGTAGCAGAACTTTATCATGTGATAAGCCTCTTAACACGCATCAGCTCCAGTGACTCATGATTTCATGCCAGTATTTCGCTCTCATTTCCTAGCCCACATGGTTTTAGCTGGTTCTAACTGGTTCCAAATCGGAGGAGTGTTTTTCACAAGTCAATCATTCTGAGATCATTCAAAATGATAAACCTTTGTAATTTGGGTGCAATAACCTGTGGAAGGAGGACAACAGGAAGGAGATGGCAGTCTGTGCAGCACATTAGGTGTCCATTATGTCTCAACAGGTAACTGAAGTCCATGCGCACACACACATGGTCAGTTCAAACTCACCAGGATGAGAATATACACCCCATCATAAGAGTGACATAACTATATCTTTGTCGGAATACTTGCTGTGAGTTCTGGTACAACTTCACTGAATTCCTGTGTTTTTCTACTATGTTGCAGTGTTCTCTCGTGCTGCTGAAGCCAGCAACCTGAACTAATCCAAGCAGGAATCTGGACTGGAGGCTCAGCGTGGCCATGCTGGGTGCTAAAGTGGCCTTTCACCTCTAGCTTTATGGATCTAGGTGGGCACACCAGGAGAGATTTATCCAGACTGCAGGGTGGCTCTGTGGGTTTACTCCTGCCAAGCCTCTTGCGTAAATGAGCTACAGGTTGCTCCTTCTCAGGTGTCACAAAAGTGCCAGAGAAAAATAAGGGTATCAGGTCAGCTCATGAAAAACTGCTGGGAAGTGTGTGTGTGTTTACTAATGGGCTTTGTGTGGGTAATGCAAGCTCTACAACTAGGGCAGAAGTAAACATGTCTTGGTGTGATGTTCAAAATAAGGAATTTGTCCTGTTTACCCAAATTCTGAGACGGC
This sequence comes from Selene dorsalis, assembly GCA_900303245.1. NCBI lineage: Eukaryota > Metazoa > Chordata > Actinopteri > Carangiformes > Carangidae > Selene > Selene dorsalis. The sequence goes on from OMNW01008994.1 coordinate 6,707, forward strand.
ATGTGACAGATACCAGAAATTTGTGTTGTGCAGTGTTGCTTAGTTTGATCAAGGTTTACTTATCTGCACTTATCAAGATACCCTGAAAGCTGCACTACGACGAATAACAAACAGCTGGTATGAAATGTGCAGGCCTTTAGTCCAGGTTTGTTTGTTCAAATAGAACTGCCAGAATGAAAAGCATTAAAATTGTCCTTAGCATACCAACTAGAGTCCAAAGTGAGGGTCTAAACTGCATACAGTGCATACACCTATTCATTGCTCAACTCTGAACATGAAATCTCACAGGTGAACTCTATAATTCTTACAGGCAACACCCAAAACAGGTTGTGACTTCACAAAACAGGTTATTGGGATTGTTCTTATCTCTTTTACAAAGGCTTAAATTGAATTGTATTGAACTTTACTATTATTTTTGATATTCTATAGACAACTGGCTTTCCAGTTTCTGTTGATGATTATGGTTATTGATATCTAGCAGATGCAGTGAAAAACAACATCATGGATATTGATTTGGACAATAGTGCTGGATCGTTTTATATGTCATTGCATAAAACAAACATTATGGGCATCAAAATGGATCCTTGCGGGGCACCACTGATCTTGTAATGGTGTGATTTAAAATATCCACCAGCAAGTCACCAATGAAATCAGTCACATGCAACTTATCTAACCCAGCGTTTTTACCAATTGTATCAAAAACCTCAGATGCCTGTAGCAGCAGTCTTTGGCTTGTTATCATTGATTAAATATAATTTTTTAATCAAATGAACAATTTCACCAACAGTTGTAGCAAATATCAAAAATGAATGTTTAAATCCAGCCATTGTGGGTCACTGGCCTCCGGGATGACACAAAGTTCCAAGATTAACAGTACATCAAGGATTTTTGCCAGTTAGATATAAGTCATCACAAGTCACTCTTAGACATGAGATATTGACTTGTCAGCTTAGATACTGATTAGTTATCAAATAAATCATGATTAGAGGAAACGAACAGGCTTTCCAGACTTATATTGCCTTTATAAATAATTTATTAGGAGCTTTCATTACCTCTACAATTTGAAAAGGAGGGTGGAAAGTCAAGGTTATTAAAACTACTCCCACTTTTCTAACCCAGTAGACTTACTGGGCCATATACAAAACCAGGAAATGTGTCAATAATTGTGTTGAATAACTTATGCAAGCAGAGGGAAATGCAGCACCAACATTGATTGTAGCTGTAGTCAATGGTGTTCAAAGTGTATCATAGTGGCTCTGTAATCCACTCCCGACCCTCCCTCCTCTCTGGTTCATACACACTGTCCCCTACATGCACTATGTCTGGTTGAAACTGGTCTAGAGCAACATGTCAATGTAATGCCAGTGTAGAGCACAATTAACTGTGCCTCGCTTGTTCTTTCTTCCCTTCATTTTTCAGGCAGAAGAGGATTATAGGGCCTAAATCTGTTCTGTAAGACCCTTCCTGGCAGCGGACCTTAGCTATGGGAAAAAGCATCAAAGTTCCTGAAGAGTTTTAGGTGCAGTCATTGTGAAAAACCAGGTTGACCTCTGGCCTGTTCTCCATGCCAACCACCCCACCACAACCCTGCTTCCTATCCTTTCAACTTTCAAGTTTGCCTTTCCTTGGATTCTTCTTTCCATTCACTGTTCTGATGAAGAGAGGAGAGGAGAGGAGAGATGGCCCCACTTTTCTTTTCTGACCTGAGGTTATGAGAATGGGTGTCGTCACACGGGTGTATAACTTTATGATAATGCTGCATATGACAAGGAGCAAGTAGTCCCCCTGCAGAATCACAATGTGAATGTGTATTCATTGGATATGTGTCTAGTCTTGTGTTTCTCTTAGCAGAAAGGAGGTGTGATAAAGGTGATAAAGCACATTTTAAAAATAATTTGAATAGGTAGAAATTGAATAAGAGTTGTGATATTCTTTAAAAAGACACTCTACAAGGATGTAATTTTACCATTAGAGTCCACTTTAGTCCTGTAACAGTCTCTGTAGAAAACAGCACATCCTGCAGTCATCTACCTCCCTTCCTGCAGGATTCCCTTCAGGTTATTTTTAACACGTGGTGGCAGCACGGTAGACTGTGCTTGCTGCTGCTTTTTCGTGCACCGCTCTGTCACTCAGTCTTAAAGGTTTAATCAAACTGGTGTTGTTGTTTTTTTCTGTTAGGCCATGGCTGGTAACGTTTTAGACTGAGGAGTTTCTGTGCATGTGTTGCATCAACCAGCGCACACCAGGACAGAACTCCAGGCAGTGCGCCCTGCTGGTGCTCCGTGGTGTTGTTATTACCATCCATCAACCGGTTCAGACTGGCCTGATGGCAATATTAATGTTCCTGGAGAGAAGTGGCCCATACACCAGGCTCACATTGTCAGTACATGAACCCGCAACTTTCATCCCGAGTAGACAAATGGAGGAAATAATGTGGGTTAATAGTGTGGGTTAATTTCCCATTATAGACACCTTTAAATATATATATATATCATTCGTGTTTTACTGCCGGACATCAGCCAGCCAGGTAAACAGTTTTCTATTTGTGCGTGTGCGTCAGTGTGTGCGTGTGCACGCTCCTCCTCGAGTTTGCAGTTTTTTAAAATTCAAGATGTATTCTGGAGAAAAAAAAAACACACACACACAACGAACAAAACAAACATACAGTGTCGCTGAGAGAGCTGAGCCTCCTCAGCTGTGAGGGGAGAGACTGCGTGCTCCTCTGTCTGCTGTGCGCTCCAGGCGCGCAAGAGGAAGCAGCGCTCTTCCTCCCGGAGCCGCGTTCGAGCTGCTGCTGCTGCTGCCGCTGCTGCTGGACCAGCAAGAACAGCTTTGAACCGGTTTTGTCACCGGCTACAAAGCGGATTGAAACGGACGTACAATGCGCATAGATGATGCGGAGTGCTTTGTGTAGACACGGGCAGCGTAGATTCCAGCTCGTGCATCAGCTCACTCCGCGTTCTTGTTATTGTCATTTGAAGTGATTCAGAGAGAAGCGATTTTTAATCGGGAAACCATCCTACATGGAAAGTTCACGTAGAGCGCGCAGCTCTGCACGCGCCTGCTGCTGTTTGTGTAGATGCTGAGGTGAGTGCCGCATGTGTTTTTTAATAGAAAAAGCAAAATATGCTCATGTTCATATTGAAACAATAAGATGTGGCACGTGATAGTTATTGTTTTCGATGAATATAGAGGAGACATGGTCAGAATTAGACCATGGTGATGTTGCCGAGTCATTTTCTCCAGGATGTTACTGTCTTTGATTTTAAGAAAGAAAAAAAGTATAATATTTACCGGCAAAACGCAGAAATCCCGCTTTGTCAGTAAAGAAGTCTGAAATCTGAGGAGCTTTGCACCAACTTTTTCCCCCCACCATAAAGCTTCACTGTAAACAAACTGATGGTGCTGCTGCTGCAGGGATGTATAAAGTTGCTCTGGGCCACAAATTATTCATGAAAGAGGTCTGAAAAACTTGGTCAGCACAGGAGACAGGCCTTTCTTATATGTCTTTTAAGAGCCACAGTTGAATCATGGAGGGGGTGGGGTGGGGGTTGAAGGT
>OMNW01008994.1:12688-38251 GCA_900303245.1 Selene dorsalis
GGGTGGGGTGGGCCAGGGGGCCTTGTGTGTTTTATACAGCACTCTACTAGAGACAAGCCTGCAAGGCTGATGTTGGAAACAGTCTGGAGATCTAATTAACCTGACAGTCAGACAGACTGTAAGGTGCAGGCTTAGCTATTGTCAGTCTGAGAAAAAAATGTGTTTGATGTTGCTGTGGCAGTTAACTAAGCTTCTTATCCCTTAAACATATGACAACCTCGTAACACATTGTATAATCATTTCACACAAGCAGGGGCACATGTCAAGTTGAACTACAGTATTATGTAACATCAAAGGCTGACAGTTTCCTTCATTATCAGTTAATGAGTATCACAGCTACTGAGTATGTACAGTCGGCCTGAGTCAAGATAAACATTTTAGCTTTGTGCCGTTTATTTGATAGCAGTGCCGTTTGGGATGTTGACAGAAAAAATCACATTACAGCTTAGTCTTATCCCAGTGTGACCCTTTATTACCTCTGCACCCTCCCCAGTCTGCCTACGTAGGCCCAACACCACCTGTTAGCATGCATTAAGTGACAGCCCAGTCTGCTTAATCCTGGTGAACCCCTTACAGTCAGCACTGTCTATCGCACAGGCAATACTGGAGAGGGGAGGCCATGCATATTTGAAGACAGTCATTTATTTTTAGAGATGCCCTTCTTAGACACTGGCTGTAGTTGTACATGCACGTGCAGGTTGTTTACTTCTCACTGTATCCTTATATCATATATCATCATAAAAGGTGCAAAGTACTAGACTAATATACATATTTGTATAATTTGGAAGAAATGTAAGTGAAACATAACACAATTTCCTTTTTATATGCTGGGAAATTGAATTCCTATTCTCATATATTTTTAGAGGTGAAAAGCTGCTATCCCTTTCACCTGAACTAATGGAAATTCTTCTCCTGTCTGTCCTTGTCCTCTCTCTTACCACAGGCCTGGGTTGTGGTCTGGTCTACGCAGCCACGTTGACAATCACCTGTCAGTACTTTGACAAGAGACGCGGCCTTGCCCTTGGCATTGTCACCACAGGTACTGCTGCCCCCTCTGTGCTCTGAGCTCTCTGGGTGCACACCAGTTCTCCATACTTCTTTCATGTATGAGCTGCTGGGAGCCTTGTGAAGCCAAGGTAAACATCTGTAGGGAAACAAAGGCAGAGTGGTCTGTTAGGTAGGAACGCGCACAGGTGCCCAGTGACCAGATTGGGTTCAGCTGAGAATAAAAACTTCACTGGTAATAATTGTGTACTGCCAATAAATTTTTTTATTGCCAATAAAAATCCATGGCATCAGAATCATTTGAAATATGTTGGACTTGTATAAAGTTATACATATGATGACTTTAATTTGAATTGACTGATCTGTCATTTTCTTGCACGAGCACTAACATCCTGTGTTCCTCTACCTCACACAGGCACAAGTGTTGGAGCATTCATCTATGCCACCGCACAGAACGAGCTGATTGTGTTGTACGGCTTGGATGGTTGCCTGCTAATCATCGGTGCTGTTGCACTAAACCTCATGGGCTGTGCCGGCTTCATGAGGCCCCTTAACATGCCGGGGTACTACCTCAAACAGAAGGCCGCCCTGGCGCGAAACACAGAAGAACAGCTTTTTGAGAAGCCCCAGCTGGATGACCTGAAGATCGCAACAGGTTCCATCGAAACCACTCCAGAGAAAAGCCTGATGGTGAAAGAGCTGCTCATCACCATCGATTCCAAGGACCTGGCCATTCAGACAGAGAAGAAGAAAGGCAGCTTCCTGGCTGGGTTAGCCATCATGAAAGTCATCAAAAAGAAACAGCAGGCTTACTCCAGGTATATGCACTCCATGTATGAGATCCTGCAGGACCAAGCCATGGTTGCCTTCTGTATTGCTGTCTTCCTGTTCAGCCTGGGAGCGTTCCCTCCCGTGCTCTTTATAGAAGATGTGGCACAGAGTGAAGGACTCATTGAAGAAGTTAGTGTCATTCCTTTGGTATCAATAGGTGCCATTGCCACATGCGTGGGTAAACTAGCGCTAGGTGTCCTGGTGGACATCAGGTGGATCAACGGCATCTATTTGTATGGCTTCACCATGTTTGCAGGAGGTTTGGCACTATTCCTCATCCCCATCACTAAGACTTATGTAGGCCTTCAGGTCCTGTCTGCTGTCCTGGGTTTCTTCTCTGGAAACTGGTCCCTTACCTCCTACATTACCACTAAGATTGTCGGTTTGGACAGGCTAACCCAAGCCCATGGCATCCTCATGTTTTTCGGGGGATTTGGGATCATGCTTGGACCCCCTGTAGTAGGTAAGAGGGCTATCTATCTAAATTTTGTTGTAAGGTCATGTTATCAGAGACATGTCAGAAATCTAAATGTTAAATTAGGCAGGCAGGCGGAGCAAGGCAAATGACTTGTCATCCTCAATTAGGAGCCAGCTTGTCATTATTTAGCTGACTGCTGCATCTGGCAGGAATCCTTGCTGACTGTTTTTTTCTCATCACTTTCCAGGGTGGTTCTTCGACTGGACGCAGTCTTATGATTTGGCATTCTACTTTAGTGGGAGCTGCGTTGTGCTGGGAGCATGCATCCTCTTTCTGCTCACCCTTCCCTGCTGGAACAGGAAACCCTCTGACAACGACAGACCAGACGTCCATTACACCAGCAACTGTGACAAAGTTGCCTCTGTAGCTTGAATGTGAGCACCTTTCAGAAGGATCTCACCCCTACTGCCCAGCAACTACCCGTTGATGAACTGTACCTGAAACACCTCTATAGCAGGATTTTTTTTTCCTTGAGTAAACAGGGGTTTCACCCCTTATTTCTGCTGCCAGATTTTAATATACCAAAATACTTGCAGAGGTTTTGAAATACAAGCTTTCTCTCTGTACTTTGCCTGTATTTCTTGGGCTCAAACCTTATACTGCAGATCCTTTTAAAGGTTTGAGTCTGATGCCTGTGTTGATTTTATTTTTATTATTATTATTATTATTGCCTCATTTTACGAGGCAACCTGAACAATACTGTTCAACTCCCAAATTCTACACTGTGTTTATGTAAACTTCACAGTAGTGCTGAAAAAAAAGACATGGTGCCATTCATAATGCTGGGAGGAAAAGCAAGTTGTAAAAATGGTGGTTAATTTTACACAGTAACAACATTCAAAGCCACTCTGCAAATACACAAAATCTCCTAGAGAATACAGGGATTCGAGTGAAGGAGGGAGCCTTTTTGATAATCATAATTATAGCAACACATTTTTATTTTGTATTTTGGTTTCAATATACAGTATATCTTGTTGCACCATTATCTGTCTTACCAAAGCATCAATGATAGTCAATGCCTGTCAACACATAATGCCTGTTGGAACAATTCAGAAGCCTTGCTTTATAGATTTTTGCTTTCAAGTGCATTGACTCAATTTATATGTTCTTTACATAGTTTGAGCTTCACATACCTCCTGTTTATGGATCAGACAGACTTTTTTCAAATACGTTAGGCTGATTCAAAAACATGTAAAAACACTGAAGAGAGCCTACTGCAATTCCAGCCTTGAAAGCATGTTGATTCTCCTGAGGCATGATTATCATCACCTCTGCCGGTGTTCATTTTGACCAGGCTGGTCCTTTCCCATCATGTTGTGTATGTATATGTTTGTGTACATTGTGTGTGTATGTGTCTGCACATGCATGTTCGCATACATGCACAAGTTTATATGTGTGCATTGTTTGATAAAACTTTTGTATTAGCACTAATTTGTAAGTTTCTATGTGCTAGTTGACGTTTATATGCACAAAACTGGCCATAGGGCTGTTTTTTTTTAAGTTGGAAGTTGATTATTGTGATAACTGTAATTAAAGAGCAACAGACTTTTAGAATCACTTGAATGTTGTTAAATAGACCACTACAAATGTCTTTTTGATAGCTCCAGTTTCAGGTGTAGGAGTGAATCTTGGACAGTAGTGTTTGCTTTCTGTGTCTGTAGAGGATATCGACAAGGTGCAGATAAGGTACAACTAGTACTGAGATACATTATGTTTGTTTGTCACCTTTTAGCTACTCTTATTTTTTTATGGCAGTATTATGATATTTATGTCTGTATTTCCGATTTATTATTTTATTTAAAAGTGCCAATAAAATGCATTTGGATTAAAGATATCGAGTGTGTATGTCTGTAACACATGTATCCCGGCGGAGAACAACAACTCGTGGAGAAACGGTAAAAACATTTCGCCACCATGTTTGTCAGAACCAGCTGGCAAGGCTGCCATGACGAATGCGAAAGCCTTATCGAATTAACAATATTGATTTCATATTCCTCTCTTATACGAAAAATTCAAACCCCTCTCTGGCGATGTAAGTATATGGACAGTATTCATACTGTACAGACCAAAATAATAGTCAGCTGGTGTGCTTCATTACCGTTAGCATCTTTCCTGCTTGTCCTCCTGGCAACCCCACTACAGGTCGCCATGGTTACATTTTGACACGTGACTAGCAACATAAACATTTTTTAGGAAGCTAACGTTACGGTTGAGAAGTATGCTAACGCTGCTCCATTTTAACAACAGCATTTCAGTTATTCTGAGTCCAAAGTTGGGATGTTAGCACCATGGAAACGATTATTCCTCTTGCGTTGGTCTTCCCGATAGTTTCGGGAAAGGTAGCATCATGTCGAGGAGGGAAAAACACGTTTACGAGTGAAAAATGGAGAGTTGTCCCGGTCCGCTGAGCTGAAAAATGGGAGCTTCAGTGTCGCTCTGTGTAAGTTAAGTTTCTTGCAGCCGTTGCTGTCTTATTACATTTTCCTGTTGTTTCCTGCTAATATCGTGAGAGGCTGGCAGAGTATCTCACTTTGTATTGTATTATCATTGCTGCTTGGCACGAAAGAAAACAACAAACTGCCGTTATTGAGAGCTATCCTTCAGTTAACGGTCGCCAGCCGTTGCTGCCGTTACTTGTTGAATGTACATAAAATTTGATGGGTTTTTTTTTCGGGAAATGTGCTGGATAACTGTGACTGGCTGTTGATTTTTTAAGCAGCTAACGTCCTCACATCAAAACACCGCATCACTGGGGTCCTTGTCAATCAAGTAGACGCCTCTAGATCATCCAGGAATGTTACTATAATGAGGTATATGATTTCTGCATTTGAGTAATCTGTTGCATGTCCTTTGTCCGTGCAGAACGACCCGTCTTCAGTTAGAATCCTGAGGCCCAGCGCGAAGGTCAGACCAGAGCTCATCTCTCCCACCCTGGTTTCAGAGCCTGAACTGGCTTCCAGGTGTGTGTTTGGTGTTACCTTGGAAATGCTGAGGGAGGAAGGCCAGATGGTCTTTGGAATACCCCTTGTGCTAAGAGACATGGTGGATTTCCTGGATAAGAATGGTAATAGTGGCACATCCTTTTGCTGTTCTTTTATTAACCAGTGTCTTATACTGACTTTCTCTCACTATCTCTACAATGTTCTAACATCACCTACATGTGCAATGACTGAATATGTCCATTTCCTTATCACAGGAATGCATCACAGAGGTCTGTTCCGTCTGTGTAGCTCAGTGGCGCGGACCAGGCAGTTGAGACAGCGGTGGGACCATGGAGAGAGGGTGGACCTGGAGCATGAGGGAGATGTCCCCACTGTAGCCTCGCTCCTCAAACTCTTCCTACGAGAGCTGCCCACCCCCGTAGTTCCAGAGCCCCACCGTAAACAGCTGGTCCTGAGTCTAATGGGTACCAGGAAAGGTACTTGTAAATAATGCTGAACTGTATAGTGGAGAATGTTATTGATGTTCTTTAGATTTGAGGATGACACTTCTGAGCTACATGAACTTGAACGCTACAGTACAAGCATTAAACTGCTGAGACAAAAGAGCGGCATTGTAGGGGGTCTTGACTTGTTGACTGAAGCGAGTCTGAAGGGAATCATTGGGTAGTTTTGATAGTGTTGAAGACAATAAAGTTTGGTCATTTGTCATTTGTTTGGCTTGACACTCTAAGCTTAGTGGACACCTTCCTCTGACAACATCCTGTCTGAATCCTGAATGTAAAGGTTATAGTGCATTTAGGTGCATTCTGAAATATTCCTAACTTTTTGTGAGTAGTGTATCTTCAGATACAAACTAATGTATATTAGATTATATGTTGTGTTTCCTTAGAAACCTAATATTCTAGTGTTAATGGTGTATTTTAACAAATATTGTTTTGGTGTTTTTTATTGATTTTTAGGATTTGCAGATGAGACATCAATGAACCAGTCTCTGAGAGAAAACCTTCACCACCTCCCTGCTGACAACCTCATTATTTTGTCTTACCTCATCCACTTCTTGTCCAGAGTGGCTGCTCACAGCCAGTTGAATCACATGCCTGTGGAAAATCTGGCCACCATCTTTGGGCCTTGTATATTCCAGTAAGTTGTTGTTACTAATGCCTCATTCAAAACCTTTCCAGACAACGACAGATCGTTCCTCTGTGCAGTCTGGGCACACTCTGTTAATTAACCTTGAGCAGACAAGTTTTGTGACTTGTCACTATGTAACTTTGAAAAACAGATCTCTCCTCTACACAGTATGTAACCATTGTTTTCATGCTTCATTTTGAAACTTGAAACATTTCTCTGAAGGCATGATCAAGAGCGATCTGTAGTTCAGCATATGAGCGTGCAAATGATGAAGGGAATGGTTGTGGTCTCTCTTCAAGCTCGTCTTTGTCAGATCCAGATGTAGAAAAAATACTTTGTTTGTCATGAGTAACCATCTATGTCTGGCCTAATTCATCAGCCCCAGTGGTTGTGTGTCAGCTCCATTTTTCCACAGCTGCTCCACTAAGTTGGGGTGGAGTCTGGTTTGTTCCTTCAAGGAAATGGGTGTGGATTATGAAGATAACAGAACATGACACGCAAAAAGACAGACAGATATTACATAGGCCATCAGGATTTTGTCAGTTGCTTCTCATTTCCTGTTTACTGAACTCTGCCATCGTTGTAAGCAAATACAATCTCTCTGGGGCGACACACTACCGTTTAGATTTGTGTTGTTTGAGTTTCTGCCATTATGGAAAATACTTATGTTGATTCAACATGGTTACACCATCCCTCGATCTCCTAGTCTCATCTACTACAGTCAGTCCTGTTTTCCAATAAAAGTTAATGACATGTCAGTGAAATGTGGTTTTAGTCACAGTTTTCAGCATATGAAAGGAAAATCTTAGATAATTATAGTCAGAGGAAGAGGAGGTAGTGAGGGGGTGTGGAGCTGGCACCAGATGTTTGGAAAAAAGTTAGGGGTGGGTTTGGGTTGCAGTGGCTGCAGAGATTTAGAATATGTCGTGCAACAACAACAGAGGAAGACAGGAAGGGTATAAAAGTTCAAATGAAAATGATCAAAAAAATGAATGAGAGATTCATTCTGCAAAAAACATCCAGCTTAACAATGATGATAATAAAAATAATAATAAGATATAGATATAATAGTGCAAATGTCAGTCTGTTCAAGTCTGTACAGTTTTTAAAAGCTTTTTAAAGAAGCACTGACTCAGCTGTTCAGACAGAGGGGGGAAGTTCCTGGTTCTTAGGTCTGTTGAGGACAATTGTATAACTGTAAAACTGTATCAAAGGCTGAATTCCGCTCCAGCAAAATTCCTGCACTGTGCACTGCACTTTTTTCTAAAGCCAGATTGGAAATTGTCTCCTTCCATGATTCCTAAAATTTGCTTAGCAACCTTTTTAGTGACTGTCAGACATTGTAGCATGTCATATGTTCTTCCCATGTAGCATCTGTGACTGCTTCTTTGGTAATACTTTCCCAACTCCTGCATATTTGTCATCCAAGCCTCTTCCTAAACAGCCTATTGCCACTGTATGTTTCTGTTATGTAATCCATGTGACAGGTGGCTCCTGCCCTGTCATGCCAATTGAACTGCCTGCCACATAGTTACATGTCTATTAATACTGAGATGTTTCACATATTCTTCCCTGGGCATATGTTATGTTGACTTTTGCCTGCTGTGTAAACAAACATACACAAGACCTAAGCAAATCCTAGAATGGATGATGTCAACAACAGCAAAACATATTACCATACAACTTTAACTATTTCCAGGTAAATATTTAAGACTTTCTATTTTTGGTCTGAAGTGGCACTTAAAGTTGTTATGTGAAGGTTCCACATATGTCTGAAATCTAGAGGTTTCCAATGACAAAATTCAGTTTTTACCTCCTTCATTTTAATTTGTGTCCCTTTTGACTGTTATTTCTGTTTTGTTAAGGTGAGATTTATTTTCATCTTGCTGTATATGCCTCCCTCCACTAGATGGAACCATTTGCTGTTAAGGTTGTAATGGTACAGAGAGAGCAGACAGCAGACCATTTTGAATTAAAATTGTACATGTGACATTGTGTCATTGACTTCCCATCTCTTCTTTATGCAGTGTACCAGTAGGACCCAGGATGCTGGAAGAGCAGACAGTGTGTAATAGCCTGTTACTCCATCTTCTCCTGCATCAGAAGGTTCTTCTCCCAGTCCAAGCCGAGAACACAGTGGCCTCCTCCTCACCCCCTCCTCCTACTCTCTCTGCTCTGTCACACTTTGAGGTGAACTATATATATTGCTGATTCAATATCCTGATCTGTCTTTTGCACATTTTAACTACATCAATATGCACTAAGTAATCACAGCACTTACCAGATAAATAGAACATCTGTGGATTATGCCAATCTTTGAATCCATGTGAGGGTGTCAGCATTTGCGAGTCTTTCAGTGCCTTTGAAAAGAAGATGCAAGATTTTAAAAAGTCTTGAATTTCATTTAGAAAGGATCTAAATATTTTGTATAAATATATCTTTGCGTGCTGCTGTGGAGACAATTTACACCTTTAAACTGAAAGCAGAATTGTTTCTAGAGGCTGTTTGATTCCTTTTTGTGGAGTTTCAAAGTGACAAAGTAGCAGCAGTAGTAACAGTAACTGCAGGTGTGGAAAAAATGCTTTGAAGTTTTATTATCTGTTCTGTGTTTGTTCACTGCTGTTGTTCTTGGTAGGTCCGACCCAGCAGCTGTCATGCAGAACAGTGTCGAGTGGAGAGGTCAGAGGGAGGGAACATCGCAGCCGGTGTGACCGGTGCTGTTAACCAGACAATTTGGATAAAGTCTCCACTCAACAGGTACTGTCATCAACTTTGCATCCTCTGTCACGCTTGTGAGATATTTAACTTCTTTAGGTTTCTTTAATGCTTCAGTACTTTATGCTTATTAGAGAACATATGAGTAATAAGTGGAACTTAGCTCAGTCTGATGCCTGCTTTTATTATCATCTCCAATTATCCAATAATCAAAGGCGTGTTTCTGGATTCCAGTGCTGTGATGACATAATCCTTCAAACTTAAGCAACTCAAATTAAAGTTGAAAGTTTCAGACAAGCGTAATGAGATGTTAGGAAAATTAGACCACAAGTCATTCATTTAATAGCCTATAGTTGTTTGATTTAATGTCAGCAGAGGTGACGTTGCAAAGAAAATTGTTACCTTAAAGGCAGGTAGCAGCACTTGGACAGCAAAAGAGCAACACCTGCTTAAACAAGCTGTCACACCCAGTATCTGTAGTCAAATAGTATGATTGCTTTTACAGCTCACTGTCCTTTCAGTCTAATCTAATGTAAAAATAGCATCACTCTTGTTGCTGGAAGGACCAGAGAAGTAGAACAATGACAAATTGGTCCCCCAGACAGAGTCAGCATACTGAAAACCATCTGCTTGTGGGGAAATTGTCTCACTCAGAATGTTAAGGCTACTGTGCTATTTTCTACTTTTAATTTATGAATTTGGGTTGCCACAAGGTTGCCAATACAGGCTTTAAATGACTTTTATATACTGTATCTATTTGTTTTCCCCCAGTCAGCATGAGACATGGCATTCACGTGCACATACTGACTAATTCTGTGGCTGTCAGCCATGTGTGTGAGTAGAGCTGTGTGCCCTGTATCTCTGTATCTTCATCTGTGTTTGTGTGTCGAAGGGAACTCTGTTTGCTGTTAATGGAGATAGAAACATTTTCTTGTTGTCATTTGAAACACACATCCGTTGTGGTTCTGTTTATGTGATGAAAAAGATCTGTCCTCAGTGGTGTTCAGGTTAATGAAGATGCAATATGAAAACGAGCCTGAGGTATTACTGATAATATTGTGGACTGAAGGGAAAATGAGATATGAAGGTCATAGAAATATTCAAAGCCAGCAGTCTGGTTGACAGATGTCAGACTGACCTGCCCATAATTAAACTACTGTCACGTGTCAGTTAAAAGAGGAGTCGTCTAGTTGCACGATTCCAGCAGGTGGAATGTGCGTGTGTCTCTCCCAGCTGTCATGGGAGAGGGTTGGTGGGTGTCCAGGTCTGTGCATAGCAGTACACCGGCAGACACAGCCTTCTATTTATTTCCACAGCTCATGTTGATGCACACCACCTAGTCCGACGACCCACCTGCCAGATGAATGTTTTCGTGCATCACTTCGCCCTCACACAGTTAAATAAAACCAGACACTGAGGCAGTATCTCTGTGTTGCCCAGAGCAAAAAAAGTTCATCTGTGTAAAATGTGGACACACACAACTTACAGATATCAGACCCTGAACTGTAAAATCTGTCCCACCTGTGCAGGACCAGTGCCATCCCAGTAGAAGCTATACCAAACCATGTTTGTGCGTTACAAAAACAACAGCTTCCCACTCTCTTCAGTTCAGTAGGCAGAAGATGCTGCATCATTCCATCTGTTTGTGTATATATCCAGATAAATAGATAGCAGCTACCATACACGTTGGTGTATTTTTGTCATGACAATAGCAGCAGCAGATGAACTATAACAACAACCACATTTCTCATGGTTCCTTTGTTGAAAATGTTTTGGGGCCTTTTTTCAGTAATTTGCTTCTGAATGTCAGCCAGGGATCTGTCACTGTCCCCCTTGTGCTCTGTCTAAAAATGTCTGGCGTTGGCATGTCTGGACATCATCTTACCACTAATGTCACGGTCCATATTAACTCTAGTTTACCAGGAAAGGATTTGATTCATATCGGTCATTTCAGGAATTTATAAAAATAAAGGTAACAAAATTGAGTACGCTGGTAGATACACATGGCTATTTTTCTAATCAGTGTTGAATGTCTCAGCTACAATTCCGATGACATTTCCTGTCTCTGTCTCTCTGGCTTCTTTCCATCTACATTACACAGCTAGAACTGACATTCTTGACCACAAATATGAGTCAGTGCTCCTGTATGTGACATTATATCTGTGCCAATGTGTTTGTGTGAGCATGGGTAATTGAAAGGGGTGGGTCAGCTCTCTGCCTCCGGGTGTCACTTGTGTTGTTGACTACTTATCATCAGTGCTCTCTTTCCATTATGTCTTTGGCTGTCTCCGGCCATCAAAGCAGCAGTCTGTTCACTGTCACATGCGGCTTGTATGTTAGACTGCTGTGAGTTTAGGCGTTTCAGCAAAGGATGTTTTCTTGCCTCGTCTGCTTCAGCATCAGTGACAGCAACCATGGCTCTACAGTCTGCCACAAGTGAGTGAGCGTATGCCAGGCTGTCTTAGGCCCAGAGCAGAAATGTAGCTGTTTTGCAGCAGGGCTCAAGAACGCATGAAACTATTCTTAGCATGTTAGTTTCTATCAACAGAGAAATCAGTGGTGCGACTACTTTGTGCACCTAGAATTTGATGATGATATAAAAGTTGTCGTGTCTTTGTTACAGTTGCTCTGACAGCCTATACAGTAATTATGCCTTGTGTTGTTTGCAGTTTTTTCTTCCCCAGGTGGTCCTTCTGTTGTTTTGCAACTTAGACCAGCATCTGTTAAGATGAAGTATGTTTGAGGGAGTCTTGAAGCAGAATCTTGAAGCAGAAAAGTAATTCATGTTCATAATGCAACCTGCTTTCTGCTCGGCTCATTCTTTGATTCATATCCTAATGAACAATCACTAGTTTCTAGTTGTACTGACCCATCTGTGGTAGGTTGCAGTTCTAGACTGCTGGGCTGTTTTTGGTTCGCATTGCAGCAAATGATCTGTCCTTGTTTTTGCTGGTAGCAGCTAATTAGACCTTAGTGAAACATGTTGTAGTGAACCATTAGATTAAAGACTGCTGATTCATGTCCTGCTGGATGTTTGATTCCCAGACTGCCTCCTGCAGAGGCCAGCAGTTTCTTCAGGGATTAACAGTTGGATACGCTGTGATAGTTTCAAATTTGTTTAATATTCTACAGCTTTACAGCTTTACTGAAACAAATCAATTTATTAACAGTATGAATGATGTTAGCAACATTTAAGGCAGGACAGTAGTTCTCATTTATGTCTGTCTGTTTACCCCTGATCTACAGTATAAAGCAATAGTAAGGGATTTATTAACCATTCATAAATTCTTTAATAACAACTTAACCTAAATTAGGATTCATACAAAGTGTATTTTTCTTTCCTCCTCATCTCCTCCAGCCCTTAGTCTCTGTGTCTCTGTCTCTCCATAGTCCTGACACACTGGCATGCGAACGTCGTGAAGCAAGCTCTGACGTCACTGCTGACATTCAGAAACTGACTCCAGACCAGGAGGCTTTGCAGGAGAAAGGTGAAAGTACTGTGGCAGGCCATGTGCAATCCTGCCCCACTGACCCAGGGCCAGAACAACATCTGCACCAGGGTGGACCATCTCAAAAGGTCCAAGGGGAGCCACTGGGGTGAGTGTCTTTCCTGTTAGTGTTCTCTTTTTCCACACAGATGATATCTTCTCCTTAAATGTTAGCCAGCAGCAACTGTCACAAATGTTATTCACAAAATTTTGAAAAGAAACATTTGACCCTTCAGTTCTTCCCATCTGCCTTATTAAAAATGAAATGCACAGTTGTTCAATTTTCATAAATTCAACATTTTGGAATTGCGTAACTCCTCTCCAGTTCAGTGACGTATTCTTTTATCAACAGGACCTTATCACAGATGTCACCTCTCACCTCCATGTCAACAGAAAAGGGGGAAGCAGAAGTACAAGAAGAAGAAAAGAATAAAAGGACAACTTCAGCAATCAGTGATGTCTGTGTAATGGTGTGTATTGTTGATTTTTTTATATCTTCTTTCTCTCCATTTCTTGAGACCATTAACCTGGATCTCCAATACTCTCCAGTATCTCTATGTGCACTGTTCTCATTGTCTTTTACATTTATCCCTAGACCTGTACACAGCTCCTGCCTGTGTAGTGTGTGTAGTTTAGCACAAATATACTTCTATATGACTATATGACATAGATTAAACTGTTTTTCAGGCTCCCACAGATGCAGGGCAGACATCTACCTCAGACCTCTGCATGGGGAATGAATCGCAGACAAAAACTCAAATGCAGAGTCATCGTGCAGAGAGGTGAGAGGAAAGCTTCCACATTAAGACTAAACATAAAAATATGTTGCAGTTGTCTTTTTCTCATTTGTTTCTGCTTTGTACTGTTTTCATAACAGTGTTTGTTCTTAGATCTTGTCATGTAGCATTAAATAAAATGAATCAAAGATCTTTTGTGAAAGGGGCCATGGCAGTATTTGTTGAGTAGTACTTTGACTGCTCCACAACTACTGTCATTTGTAAGAATCAGATTTAATTTTATCTGATCACTCTGGATGTTACAGTTGTTTCTGACATCCTCCCCTCGTGTGCTTCATTTCTCAGTTCAAATCATCTCTCAGCCCTGCAGATAGTTGGGAAGTAGGTTATGGGAGCAGTGTGCTGCTCACAGTCATAGTTTTAATATGATTCCGGTCCACATAGCACTGACTGCCACAGGGCCTCACGTGGAGCAGACCAACTTACTAGCTATATTAGGTTGACCTAGCATGGTGGCTGCTGACTTTTTGTTTGCTTCCAGAGAGCCGCAGGACAGTTCATCTCAGTTATGCTTCATTAGTGTCAGACATGAATAAGCAATAACTTTAATGGCAGAGCCAGATGACTGTCTGGCCTGAAAGCGACATAAAGCACTGGCTGTCCTGCCTTTGAGCAGATTTGATACATTATTGATCATAAATACTGACAGTGAACAATGTGTGGTGGAGTCACGTGGACTGATTTAACCAGAGGCTTTTTTTATTTTTTATTTTTTTTTATCACTTAATGTGATTTTATCATATTTGCCTGTTGTTGACAGAATTTTGTTTTCCAGTCTGCTAAGTTGCACAGAGTACAAGATAGAAGACCAAACTAAAGCATCTGCATGGAAGGTAAACAGACCTTTGTGAAGTGTGTGGTTGCCATCTTCAAATCATTTCCCTAGATGACTGGTCAGTGATGATGTCAATGAGGATCGTTACGTGTGTTAGAGTTGTAGCTTCAGACTTGTGAGCGAGAATAATGTAATCCACTAATGTCCCTAAAAACCCATCAAATACTAGATCAAAAACTGAAACTGATTTTGTTTAAGCTCTTTCATTTTTGCAGCTGTGTGTTGATGATAAAAACAATGGTAACTGCTTCCTAGTGTGGAGGAAATTAGTTTAATTTGAAAATGCATTGGTGTCAACTTCTATTAAAGAAACTGCTCAACAGGATATATTATATATGTGTCACTGTAACCTACATTTTTGTTTGTGCATTGATGACACATGAGTGTGTGTCATTAAGTGGGCTTTGGGAATGAGACGTATACTGTCTGTTCCTTCAGGGGAGAGGAGGAGGAAGATGTAGCGGTTCTCCTGACAATGATTACAGAGGCAGGAACAACAGCTCTGACGTAAGTTCTCCTTTCCCTCTGTGGTTTTAGGTACACAAATTAACACTTTTTTTTAGGTTGCGGGTATCTATGACAACAAGCGCACTGATACCTCCAGAGATTGTGTGTTTTTTTTTACATGCACACCTGTGTGTGTATTGCTAGGTGTGAACTTGCCTGCTTGTGGGTGTTTTGCTTCAGTAATAATGGCCTCACTCCCTCCCTTCTGTCTGTCCACCTCCTCCCTGTGACGCACAAAGCGTTTCTTTTTTTATGAATGAACGGCCGAGGGAGGGTGAGAAAGGAGAGGACGACCCTGTAGCTGCTGCTTCTGCTGCTGTGGATGATGATGCTCAAAGTGATGTCAGACTGCCTAAGTGAGCAAAAATAAATTGCCTAAAACCAATCTGCTTGATAGTCGAACCAACTCACTGAAACCAGGATGCATTTGGCACAGCTCACTTACAAAGCTATGTTTCTTTTCACTCTGCATAGCACCATCAGAATTTATTGTATATACACCTACTTACACACACACACACACACACACACCCCACACACACACACACACATACTGAGCCAAGGAGCTACGTGACTCTCTGTAGCTCCATCAAATAGAATCCTTAGCTCGGTCTGACAACGTTGCCTTGGAAACGCCTCGTCATATACACTACCTCTCTCCTCCCTTGCACACACACCCACACCACATGCATCGACATGAGCGGTATTCCCGCCGCCCCCCTTCCTCCGCGGATGATGAATAATCCATGTGGAGGCAGTTCAGCAGCTGAAGTGCTGGGAATGCCAGCCAGAAAGAAAAGCATGTGGATGTAGGGATTCACTTCGGGGGCCTGCTATATCCTCATACGCTCACACACCCACAAACGCACGCATCAGGTGATCTCGAAATCACAGCAATACTGGTAAATGGAAAGCACATTGCTCACCAGGGATCCCACGCTGGAAGCTGATGCACATTAGGAGTCAAATTCACTGACTGACCAAAGTCAGCAGGAGTCACGTCCAGCTGGTTGAATGCCTGGTTGGCTGACCAGCTCCTAGCTGTACAGAGACCTGAGGAGAACCATCCGAAAATCCGTTTTTAATGACCATCTCTACCTGCTTTTGCAACTGACTGGGAGCTTGGCAAGATCAAAGATTTGCTTGTGTTTTTTGAGAAGTTTGTTCCTCCTTCCTAGCCACTACCAAACTACCAGCCTGCTTACTGACTGCTTTTGACTAATACCTTTCTCAGGAGGACAACCCATCATTCCACCTTTTCCTGCAACTCTCTGACCAAGCAAGCTTCAGACCCAGATTTTTTTTTAATTGGACCAAATACAATCGTTTTTCTAGGACTTCTAAAGATTTCTGATCAGCATGTGAAGCGCTGACGACTCTCTCCACGCGAACTACGACACATCTTTTTGATTTCTGGTCTGGGCTCGTCTGCTTTTGGTCATGTTCTGCTTTTGTTTCCAGAGCCCCTCCATCAAGCTTCAAGCTCTGGAGGCTGACTCGGGACCCTCTCCAGCCCAGGTAGAACCCCAAGTAGGGGACAACCTACCCAGCCAGCAACAGCCTCTTTCTACTGAACAACAGAGCCTGTATTTGAGCCACAAGCTGCTCCTCCACCTGCCACCATCTCCACCTGCTCAAGTTAATCACACAGTCGACTCATCACAGCCAGGTAAGTTAATGACAATAACGTCATGATACAATGAAATGATGATATTCAAGTTCCCAAATTTCCACTGTTTTCGTCTTGCTCTGTGGCACAAAGAAAAAAAAAGTTGTGTAAAAGTTGTAATGGCACAGTGGCCAAATGTATTACTCTTCAAAGTATAGAAGGTAGATAAGTTCTTTAAGCCTGGTAGGGATCACATTGGACATCAAACCTATTAACCTGTCAGTGCAAGATCCATACGCCATATGTACTGTATCAGAATCTTTATTTATAGAGTCCTCTTCATCATCTGTTTTCATGCAGAGCTGCTCGCTAGCTGCTGTAAATTCTTTGGTTCAAGTAAGGGAACAGTCAGAAAATCGTGACACTGAGCTACGAGCTTTATTTCCCACAGATGGGTGTGCCTTCTCTTAATAAGTTGAATATTGCACCAAGGCACACTGCTGTTGCTTCACTGTACAGTGGCTAGTGGTATGAATAAATAGATATCACGCTTTTGATATCAAGACAGTTGATTAATTTCTTGCTGTCCTTTATTTTCATATCTTTCTTCTGGACAAGACTGAGAAATGTAATATTTTCTCAGGAAAGATTTCACATGTATTTATTAAGAGAGAGCAATCTGTCATTCTGCCATAGTCACTGTTTTCAGCACTAGCTCCATCCTCTACCCATTCTCTCCCATCTCATATGGTGTCAAAACTGATTTAGGTTTTAGCTAATATTTTGTTCTTGCTCACTCTCTTGCAGCTGACTCGCCATCCCCTCATTCATCAGAGTCCAGTCCTGTCCTCTCCACTGCCACTCTTCCTACAGAAATTGACAGCACTGATACCCTGTCAAGCCCAACAGGCCCTAACACCAGCCCGCTACTCTCTCGGTTTATAACGACCGACTGCCCTGTCCCCTCACCGCGCTGCCCCAACCTCAGCCACAGCCTGCGGTACAACTTAGACCCTGATACAGCCCCTTCTCCACCATGTTCGCAGCACATACGCATGTAAGATGACAATTCTTCTCACCAGCTTTGTTTAAAAACAGTGGCTCACAGATATGATAGTGTCAGCTTTTATGTTCTTGATGCAATGTTGGACCTGCTTTGACCTAAAATTATAACGTGCTGATGAGGTGGCAGAGTGAAGGATTTCTGAATTTTACTTGCTCATAATTAAATGCTGGTTAGAAATAGGAGTTATAGTAAGGAATAAATATGCAGAGTGAGAGCAGTGCAGTGTATTTTTCTGTCTCCAGGGCTCGCTGCGGCATCCATACAGAACCAGATGAGGGCTCTGTGTCCATCTCAATGCTCAACAGACACATCCACTCCCTAAGAAAGAGGATCAGGCATTTTGAGGAGCGGTTTGAACAGGAAAAACATTATAAGGTGAGGAACGAAATCAAAGCTACTTGGACAGCTGGATTCTATTGAGTTTTTATTGGATTAGAGGTCATTTCCTTAGAGTGTAAAACTCAGAGTTGCCTTTCATCAAAACAAATAACTGGTGCTCTCAAGGTCATGGGACAGTTAAAATTTTTGTACATGTCGGATTGGGTGTGTTGTTTTCATTCTTAACTGATGATGCTGATGCTGACCACAAACACAATGCTGTAGTGCAGTACTCCCTCTACTGGTACATTGGAAATATTACAGTTTGTTACACAAGCAATTACAGTTTGGTTGATACAGGGTATTGATAACCTGAAAGCCAACTAGACTCAGAAAAAGGAACCAAGTTGTGCAAAAGACAGTCCGTGTTCAGTTCATGACAAGCGTTCGTTATTATTGTTTTTCAGCCAGCCCATAATGACAAGACAGCTCACCCAGAGGTGGCTAGACTAATGAAGGAGCTCATCAAGAGTCGCAAGCAGCTTAAAGGTCAGTTACAAAACCACACAGACAAACATGTATATGAGTGATTGCAGTGTTGTGTGTCCAATGTCTTTCTTATGTAAAAGCACAGATATAAATTATATCTATTCCAATACAAGTAAAAGACATACATTCAAAATCTCCTTTATTAGAAGATGCATTACCAGTTAAATGTACTTGAAGCTTTAGTTTTTCCACTTCATTATTAGATTGTTTATAATGTAGTAGTAGAAATACCATTTCTCCGTTCTAGCTGGTTGAGTTCCAGTTAGTCTTAAGTATTTTATAACCCTTCGAGAGGTTCACAAAATAAATCTGAGGGTTGTGAGATGATTAATGGTGTTTGAAAGAAGACAAAGTTTATACACACACATACATGCATTTTAGGGATATTCTCTTATCTTTTTTGTGAGAACAAAAAACATTTTGGGTGTTTCATATGAATGAAAACCAAATGTTTAGGGGATAATTCACTCTTGTGTTTTCTATTTTCTAAAGTTATCAGATATTTTTGTTAGAGTATAAGTATAAAGAGGTGTCAGACATGATAAAATTATTTTTCACTTCCAAACAATAAACATGGAACATGCAATTTTTGTGTACGAGGAGACACAATGTCAACATACTAGATTTACTGGTTCCATGTTGTAATGTTATCATATTTTTCTGAACTGTTATTCTTTATGCAGAGCTGAAGCTGAAACAATCACAAGAAGGTGGTGTGAGAGGACAGGGGCGTTTTAACCCACCAGTTGAAACAAGAAGTATCAACATAGACCAAAGAGAGGCAGCGCACACAGGAACTGAGCTGCAGCAACTTAACAACAACAGCAACACCAAGCCAAATGTGGAGGAGACCGTCAACATTATAACCAACAGACTAAAGGAACGACGCCAAGAGCTGGGACTGCCTGAGGACATCAAGGTTGATATTGCAGAAATGCCATCACCACATATTCATGCTGTTATAAAAGTTTGGCAGTCAGATTCCCTTGGCTTACATTGTAATCATCCATGAAATGTATTGACTACACTGATTTCCCCGGTGCCTACATGTCCAGGAGATGACCCATTACCAGATGACTATGGAGAAGAGCAGCATGCAGAAATGTTTGCTGTACTTTGAGAATCTGCACGGCCGACCGGTAAGACCAGCCTCCATATGCTCATTATTTCCTTGTTGATGGCTCTGCTTCTGCAGTTTCCTTCTCTTCTCTCCCTCCTGACATTATGAGTTTTTTTTTCCTATTTGTACATTGTCACCAGTAACAAACTGGTTTCCATCTCTCTGTATGTTCTCAGAGTACCAGGCAGGAGCGGACTCTGATGAAACCTTTCTACGATCGTTACCGGCTTCTCAAGCAGCTGCTGCTTTTTTCTGCTGCCTCAACAGTCATTACGACCATTGTGAGTAGCTGCATTGACTCTGAATACAGAATCTTTCACCCATGAGGATAAAACTGACTGAGGCCAGTGCAGAATAGTGTTGTTCTACTGCCACCTAGTGGTCAGATATAAGCACTGCATCAAATTATTTTGAAAGACTTCAGTTCAGCCAGAAAAATAAATGCAGAACAAGTACCTCTGAAACTGATATTCGGGGTGAGTTGGTGTTGATTGTAATTTTCAGCTCTTTCTGCTCTTTGACTATGTAGTTAATTGATTTAAGTACCAATTGTCCCATGTAATCACAACAGGCCAGAAAAACTGTATTAGTTCTGTAAAGGCCTGACAGGTAATCCTGTGTTCTGCTCTTATGTGGTTAACTTAATCATTTTCATCAAGTATTTGCTTTGACAGAAAAGTGATTTCAGTGTGTGTGTGTGTTTGTCAACAAAGGAGGAAGAGGAGGGCTCAGATGAGGTTTGTCCCAAGCAGCGAAGCCCCAGGCAGCAGCCTCTCTGGCTGAAAACTCCTAGGTGTGTGTCCTCAGATGAGCTGCTGCATCTGTCTTCTCTAGAGTTCCCTGAAACACCCCTGGTGTCCCCGCTGGAGGAGGTGAAGGCTTTTCAGCCACAGATCATCTCCATGGCAACCTTACATGAAGCTTCCAGGTATGGATGATTTTTCATTACTGTTACTTTGTGGGCACAGATGAATGGACATTTTAAAAAGATAGAAGAATCATTTGACTACTTGTTCACACAGACAAGAATTACTGGATCATCTCCGGATGGCTCGATCAGAGAAGCGGCAGCTTCACCAAGTGCTCAGAGAGTTTGAGGATCATTTCTACTCTCAGACTGGCAGGTAAAGGTCACATACACAGAAATAACTTACACAGCACATCCAAAATACTTGGCTTTTAATTTTTATTTTGTCTTTTAATAAACTTGGAACATTTGGTTTTCAACAATGCCTTGTGAAAAACAAAGAAAAAACATCCACTAAAGAAAGTCCATCGTAATGGTACGACAGTGTAATGCACACTCACGTAACGTTAATACAGCACAGAGAGCTCAGGAAAGAGACGAAGAGATAGAAGACGTTTGCTCTGAACTGTACACATCCTTGTACTGTACATGTTAGTCCTCCAATGTAAATACAGTAAGATTCTGATTACAATACACACTGTACAAAGCTATCTGAGTAAGGCAACATAGGGACTATCAACCAGTTATGGAAGCTGCTGCAGGTTGTTTGGAAACTACAAAAAGAAGCTTTGCCTTTCGTTTGCATCTTCTCTCCTCTGTGTATTTATAACAGGGTTTGTCAGAAGGAGGACCGTGGACCAATGGCAGAGGAGTACTGCCAGTATAAGAACCTCAAAGCGAAGGTCCGTCTGCTGGAGGCCCTGCTCAGTAAACAACAGGACTCAACCAAGATCAGTTGAGTTGACTCACAGTGGGACTTTTATCTAACCTCACAAGACTCAATCATATCTTCATAAAAAATTAGGATGATGGGTCTGGTCATTTTTCATGCCATGCTCATTATGCTGATGCACTTTACATAAGGGTAAACAGTGATGGACATTGGTGACGATCTTACTGAAATACTGGGCAACTGCAGTTTTTTTAGTCCCAAAAACACATCCCATGTCACTCATGACATATATTATTATAAACCTGATGTAGCAAGTGTATGTTATGTAGCACTAAACTGTGTCAAGGATGAAGAGCTGTAACAAATTGATGTTAGTTACATATTAGTAATTTAAATACTGTACGCATATTATGGCACTTTGCTTTTTTTCCTTGCCAAAATACTAGTTTTGGACATCTTTGTCCATTGTTAATGTGGAAACTGCATTTTTTAAGAAGTGCTATCTTGGCAAAAAAAACTTGTAAGCTTATATGCAATCAGTGAGACAGTCCTGTAGTTTTTGTGCATGTCAGTTTTTTAAATCCTGAATTGTGCTATGATATGCATTAAGAATTTCATGGTTGATCTTAATTGTGACCATTCAATTTACATGTTCACCTTGGAAAATATGTGAATGTTGGTGAACCCTGGCATTGTAGT
This sequence comes from Selene dorsalis, assembly GCA_900303245.1. NCBI lineage: Eukaryota > Metazoa > Chordata > Actinopteri > Carangiformes > Carangidae > Selene > Selene dorsalis. Next base: position 34,419 of record OMNW01008994.1, read on the forward strand.
GCAAGTTATATCTGCTGTGGAACTCGTCTTTACCCCCCCCAGTTTGCCTATATTAAGTTAATTCCCACTAAATGCCGTTGTTGACAATGATCAGAGCTTTTGACATTGTGCACTTCTGGTTTATATAATTTTCTATATATATATATACATATATATATATATGAATGTATCAATAAAAATAAATATTTTTTCACATTTATTCTGCTAAACACAGTTTATGGTTCTACTTTCTTTCCACTGACTACAATAAAATAAGAGCAAATGTTGCAGACAAGGTTGCTATGGTAGAGGTACTGACAGCTTTCATACTCATGCTGCACAGAACTGCATCATGCTTTTTTTTCCTTTTTTTTTTTTTAAAGGTTTTAAAGGTTAATGGAGAATTCACACTTAGTCATCAGAGTGCGTACACATTTTAGAGGTTGTTGCATTAGTACTGTTTAGATTCCACAGCGGTTTTATGTCTGGTTTTTAATACCTTTGGTATGAAGAAAGACGACTATTGATGCTGCAGCCCTAGAAAATTGTAGTACCAGTTCGTGCCACTAGTAGGAGGTAAAAAGAAGTCTGATTTTTTTTGACTACTGTGGAATAAGAACAAAACATTTATAGAAAGACAAACAGTCAAAGTAAGTGGATACAACAAAATGCTTGTCCACAAAACCGTGGACACTCCATCAACAGCATATCAACAATAACAAGGCAAAGGTCATTAACAAAATATTGGGACCATAGATTAAATTAAAAAACTGGAAATTGAACAGAAGCAGCCCATGTTTTTGTAGTACAGTTAAAGGGTTTGGTCAGTACATCAGTGTTGACTTGCGGGGTGGATGGATGAATCTGTGTTGTCGGTGTCACAGGTTTAGATTTCTCAGCTGGCAGTCTTTTATGTGGATATCTTAAGATATGTTTTAATGTATGTTTTCAACCTTTAGGGTAACCCTTTAAAAGATGAGGAGACAATGGTGCAGGTGTCAGAGTGTGTGTACCTTCCTCTATTTTTCTCCACTCTTCTTTGGGAATGTTGGTCTCTTGAGAGTACAGAGCGGTGTCAGAGATATGTTGGGTGTGCATGTCTGGGAGCGTACTAAATCTGCTGCTTCATGCATGTGTTGGTCTGCTTCATCAGTACATGGGTGTTCCTGTGTGTAGAGGTCAGTCACCTCTAGTCCTTCCCTTCCTCTCCTATAATCTGCCGTTTCTTAGCGTCCCACACTGATGTTGCAGGTCTTGCAGCTGGGGTCCTTCTTGGCGTTGACTGTGGACAGACTCATCAGCTGGTGCCCGCTGATCTCGGCCACCGTGCCCAGCGCCAGGTCTACGGGCTCCGTGTAGATCACCTCCAGGATGACATCCTGGGCGTGATGAAAGACGAGGCCGCCATCACCCTCCTCTTCCTGCTTGCAGGTAAGGAAGCGGTTGTTGCTGATGTCGAGCGCAGGAAGCCGCTGCTTGCAGAACTCGTCGCCTCTGGAGCCCTTCGGTGCCAGGACCAGAATAACATAGTGATAAGCCGTATACATGCAGTAGAAATCTCCAAAGTACAGGTTGGTGTCTGGGTTGAAGAGCGCGTCAGCCTGGACCTCAAAGCGCTGGCGGCCGTACGGGGAGTCCTGCGGAGGTTTGCCTGTGTTGAACTCTGTGTTGCAGCTAAAGAAAATGCCCTCCAGCTTGCCACTGATGGGGGAGCCATGGCTACCGCTGTTGTCCTTCACTGATGGCAGCATCCGGTTCCCTTGTGCCTCACTGGAGTTTGGATAGAAGAAAACAAAATAGCCTGTGAGCAAACTGCAAACATCAAATCAGTTTTCCTTCAGGGTCAATCAGTAACAAAGCTGCATATTGTTTTAATACATCCCCACCCTCCTATCCAATAAAAAATCATTTCAAATTGCTGGAAAGCAGCGGCATCACTTTATAAAGTTTTATTATGATATTATAAGATATAATGAGACAGTATGACACATGATCTTATGGTTTAAGATGCAGTAAACAGTAAACCATGAAATGCTAATGTAGTTTTGCTATTTCTGGAGCTGTAATCATGTTAGACTATTAAGTCCAGTTTGAAACTTAGAGAGAGAGAAAATTGCTTCACTGAGAAAACAAAAATATTTCTTTATCCTTTCGACAAACTGCCAGAAAGCAAAAGCAGCTTTCAGACAGCAAATTAACAGCTGAACATTCAAAGCAATGGCTGCCTCTGTGGCAGCTGCGGATCTTCCCCCACAGAGAAAAGCTGAGCTCTGCAGCTCCAATTATGAATTACAATTATACTGCTATCACTCCAGAGATGGTCATTATATCCATAATTGATGCTTTGTTGTGGGCATTATAGAATTATTCAGCTCCAACCCCAGGTCACCCGATCAAGAGGCCTCATCAAGTAGTAACGTCAGTACTGCCACTGCCCACATGGTGGTGCAGTTTAACAGAAATACTATGAGAACACTGTGGCAGCCGCAACTCAGCAAAAGGGATAGGACTGTCCACATGACGTCATGCTGTAAGGCAACAAAAGGGAGCTAACAAGCTGTGGCTTTAGTACAGAGAGTGTGCGCTTTGTTAGGCTGTGAGCTTTTCCTCCCTGGGAGAGGACAGAGAGAGGCCATTTGGAGAAGAGACAACACCATTACAGTAGGAGGACTAGACAGGAAGTAGGAGAAAATGTACTCACACCACGCCAGACAAACGGCAGTGTACTACTGTAAGTGTGACAGCATCTCAGCAAACAACTAAAACAGGCTACTCCAGCTATATTTTCCTCCTCTGGCTGTCACTCCTCCAACATCAAAACCGACTTGTGCAACTTTAGCTGCCACAAGCAAGTTTTTTTCTCTGTTTTCTTTCTCCTGCATCCTCTAACAACTGTCTGCTGCTGTCTGGCAGAGTGACACAAGGCTTTGGTGCTTTCCAAAGAAAAAAAAAGGGGCAGTGTTTTCTTCTGTGCTCTATTGGAAGTGTGCAGAGGAAATCACTGGAAGAATCAGATTATGACTCTTCAGATTAATATTGGGCAGAGCCTGCTGCCACAGCAGCCTGACGTACTAATGTGGATTCGGGGAACTAAGCAACCTGCTCCATGCAGCTGCACTCTTCGGCTGAATCTCCTTTTTTTCCCCTGGCTACGAGCAGCTTTCTCTTGAGTGGAATACATTAATCTAAAACTACGTCATCATGGCTTGCCTACCTGGCATGGTCGAAGTACTCTTTGTTCTGGTTCCTGTAGAAAACAGAGAAACGCAGCATCCGGCCAGCGATGACCTCTGCCTTCTCCAACAGCTGGTTTAGATGCACGGTGGAATAATCTGGAGAAAGAAACAGAAATCATGCTGAGAATTAATCATGCTGTCATCACCGACAATGCCTATTTTATTCACAGAGCACATTTTATTACAAGTAAGCTCAATGGGCTTTACGCTGGAAACCAGCAGGCAGCCTTTTTCCAGAGAGCAGGACTGAAAGCACCCTGACCAGAGTTGAATCTAATTCTGTTTACAGCCAACATCCCCACCGCCTGATGAGCTGGGGGGGGGCTGATGAGGTTATGATCAGGAGGATCGGAAATTTACAGATGTCATTAGTTACAAAAGTAAATTGTCAACAAATGTCAGTAGCGAATTCAATGTCAGTGATTTCGTTAAGAGGTTCATTCTTTTATACTGAATGTCCTCAAGAATCCTGAGACCCCTCCCTCTCCAGCTTCTCTTTATATTCATAGGCTGAAATGACTCAGCATTAAACACCAAAGTCATTTTTAGTCAGGCTTGTAATAAAATCTACTCACCACCATGTAAGCAGCTCTGCCAAATGGGTGTGGAGTTTATCCA
>OMNW01008994.1:38518-52504 GCA_900303245.1 Selene dorsalis
TAGCCTGTTTTTTATATAAATGGAAGGTCTTAGCTGCATCTTAAACCATCTTTAATCTTTTCTTACTACGCCTCCATCACACACAGCACAGTCCACGCTTACATCTCAAAAACTATTTGGTTAATTGCCATGAGATTTTGTATGAACACACACAGTCCCCAAACTATGATTCCTAATAATTTTTTTTTCTTTTTCTTGAATGCCACCTGTAGCACATGTCTTGATGGATTTGGTTCAGATATTCAATCCTAGTCTTCCCTGTAGTTCTATTCTATTCATCATACTTTGGTTTATGAGAAGCTTGAGACATCCCCATCACCTTCAACTATGCTAATTAGCAGAACAAGTTAGCATACTAACGTGGTGACTTAGATGGTGTGTGTGTACCTTCGACCACAGCTACCCTCCCCACCCTCTCTGATAAATTCTGCCCTCAAGTCTCCATGCCATCATCCCTCCCCTCCCCCACACTAAGCCTTTAGCCAGCGATGTTGAACTTAGTGACCTCAGCATCAGAAGATATACAGCATGGCTCCACTCCTTCCTCTAATCCTTCTTTTCCCTCCCCCAGCCCCTCCTCCACCTCTCCATCCATCTTTCCATCCACTCAGTTTAAATTAGCCTCCCTTTCACATACACCCTCACACTGTGTTGTGCTTTTTTCTTTCCACCACTGTACCCCTCACTAAAACCCTTTTTCTATTGTGCTCTGTGTTTCCCTCGGTCACTTCCAAAATCAAAGGCAGTGCTGATGTCACACTTCTTGAAAACATATGGACTCGTGGCACTGTAAACTGCATTACTCACCAGCAGTGCAGAACTCGATAATCTCGCTCCACTCGGACACGGCGTAGTCCCCGTCAGTCTGTTTCGATGCGGTCTGGACGGCCACAGTGTACTCTGTGCGTGGGCTCAGGAACCAGTGGCCCCGAACCGTCATGGGCAGGGGCACTGCCTTGGCCACCAGCTTGGTAGGAACATCCTGAGAGAGGAGGGAAGGCAAAAGGAGGCGAATGACGACAGGAAGGAATGAGTCAGAAAATACTCCTTTAATGGCTTTCTTTCAGCCTCATGCAGGGATTTGCAGACACCTGCTTGTATGGTTATTTTCATGTATATTTACAGCACAGACAATCAGGATGTTTACATTATAGATTGGGGTTAGGGTTAGACACATTTATGAACATCAACCTGAAAAGAAGACAGACAAACACAGAGAGAGAAAAGAGGGAGACAAGAAAGCTAAAGAACCAGAACACTTGAAATGGTCCAGCACAGAGAGCTGGAGTGAAAAGAGAGTGCATCAGGGGATTGACAGATAGAGATAAAGAGGGTGAGCTTGAAGAAATGAACAAAGAGTAAGAGAGGTACAACGGCTATCGGAGGAGAAACCCTTAACTGTACAGCGCTCAGGAAGTGACTACGGGAGGAAAGGAAGTGCACGGATAAAAGGAGCCTCTAAGATCAAACCAGATCAGTGACTACCACTGAAGGAGCGGCCGTCTTCCTGCTGCTCTCAGGCTGTGAGTGATATTAGCCTGTTAGAGCTCGGAGCAACGGCTCGCTGTGCAGTCTTTGAACAAAACCACCTTGAAATCAGCCTTTTTAAGGCTATCTTCCTAAAAAGGTTATCTTGAGGCCGAACTTGGTGTATCAATGTTACATGTTTACATGATCTGATCTTTAACATTGAAAAATATGATCAATAATATGACTCTGCAGAATAATGTCAGCTGAACTGGAGTTTGTATATTTTGCTGCTTTCTTGGCTGAAAAATAGATTTCAATCTCAAGTGCACTTTTACCTGGTTAAGTAAAGGATTGGATTATTGAGGGACTTAATCATATTTTTTATGATTTGCTGAAGGGTACTTAAAGATTTATCTTGATTTGTACTGGCACATTGCCTAGTTTATGCTCCGGCGGCTTATTGTGTTTTGAATGGTGAATGACATTTAGCAAACCTCTTGTTCTTGACAAAGTCTTTCCTTTCTCTGAGACTGCAACAAGAGGCCTTTTGTTGAGTCATGTCTCTGCGGCGCTGCCGTTTATCTGGGCTGATTCAAGTGTTACCTTGTGCTTGAACTTGTTGGAGTTCTTGTTCTCCTTCTTGTTCAGGTCGATGAAGTAGTGTGTGATGCGCTCCTTGCTGCGCGCCTCCATGTCCCAGCAGATCTTGAAGGAGTCGCAGGTGATGTTGCTGATCTTGATGTTCTGAGGAACAGGAAGCTCCTCCATCTCAGAGATGCTGCCGTCCTGAGATTTACTGCCTGTGAAGGAGGAAAAAAACAATAAGCAGTGTTAATATAGAACAACAAAGAACAATATTTACCAAACCAAAATCATGTAGTTGGTATTGACTGGAGGAATGTGGCTCTGGCATGTGAATCTCATGCTGACGTTAAATTCGATATAATATCAGTTTTGAATCTTTGCTCATAATGTCTTAAATGTTACAGACAATGACTGATTTTTATTTTTAAGAAATGATCCTTCGGTCTCTCTCTTCTCTTTCTTACTGACTACAAACCCTCCATACCAGTCTCCCAGTAAGTATTCCACAGGCAAGTACTCACAGTAGTATATCGGCCACATCACTCATGCACAAAGAAGTGCCTGCGTTGCCAGCTACCATATATGTTGCCATGGAAACACATCAGTCCCTCACCACACAGACACACACACACTCACACCTAACTGCTTCTTCCCAGAGCATATGTGGCATTAAATATTTCAAACACTGCTGATTGAATCTCCTCTCTGGACAGAGATGGATTCACTAATAATCAGCAGAAAAAAAGAGAGAGAAACTCTTGACTCTTTACATGAGCCTGCAGCAATATTCATTTAAAGTGGTGGTGAAAGTCATTGAAGTTCAGCCATTCAATTAAGTTGAGTAAACTTCAATTTCACACTTTTTTTGTCATGCCACTCCTACCCCGCATGGCCTTGGACAGAGAGGCCATTACAACATTGTTTTCCCTCATCCATTAGTCAGGTCTCTGTGAGTGACACAACATGTAGCAAATGACTACAACCCAAAGTGCACGCTGAGGCCAGTGAAAATGTCAATGGTTGAATGAAAGCTTTGTAGTATCAGGATGAATATAGACTCCGCGTCACGCTCGGAGACGCCCACTTGGCATGGCAACAATGTGTTTTCTGTACACGCTCTGGGGTCCAAACACGAGTGTGAGTAAAATACAAGAATGCAGAATTTGGGAGTGATGCACAAACACGACTTAACTCTATAGAGAGCGAACAATGGCAGAAGCAGTGGAGCATGGAACATCCATCTCCACTCATCAGCTGAGAGAGGGCAAGATAAAAGAGTAATCCCATAATTGGGCTGTGTGGACTCTCCTGTCTCGCCTCCACACAACTATCTAACAGAGCTGCATTTGTAGATAGGTTCCCTTCAGGAAATAGCCAGACACAAGGTCATTCCTACAGTGAGTGTTACTTGCCCTTGAGAGTTGCCTTGCAATTATATTCTTGGCTCATTTTCAGATCATGATTTATGGCCTTCTTAAAATAAAATCCATAAAAAACGCATGTATGGTCTTTACCACCACCAAACCAAACCAGACCAGACCAGACCCCACCCCCCACTTACTTTTGTTCTAATCACTACTAGCTGATTACCACAAATAATCATCTTTAACCTAAACACTAAGACCACTTATTGTGACGTGCTTGGACAATACTGCTGCTCACTATCAGCTGAATCTTTCTATGGTATAGACTTGAATGTGGAAAAATGATTTTCCCAGAAATGTATGTTATAAATGTTCACACCACAGCAAGACAGTGTATTTGAAAGTATTATCTGAACTTGGTGGACATGGTTAATCTATACATTAGGGGCACTGGATGGATTCTTGTGTAAACATGTCAACAGGAAAAAAGTTACATCCCCAGCCTAATTGCACTATACTGGGTTCTCAGCATCTGACACTTTTAGTCCTCTCTGCTTTGATTTGTAAAAAAAAGAAAAAAGAAAAAAAAACTCTCATCCTGCTGCCGGTCCACTTTTAAAGACCATCTCATTGTACTTAAACCCCACTGAGCGGATAAGTTTGGCTCAGACTGAGAGGGTCAACACAGGCCATGACGGTGCACACCTCTGTGAGAAAATGCTCTGTGATTTTCTGTTGCTGACCTCTGACAAAACAAAAACACCAACAAAAAGACAAGGGCTATTACCACTCTCCAACATCCGTGTCAGGGAAAGATGAAATATAGCTACAGGAGGTGCAATATTATCAGGTTTGTAACCTAATTTGAGTCATACAGCAAGTACAGGTTTATTTTAAATGTGGATATTATTGCATCATCTAAAGGATTTTTTAGGTTTAGTATACACTTCTATTCCAAATCCTCATCCTCCAGCTACCTGCAGTGTATTCCTGTAAACACAACCCTAAACCAAACACCAAAGATGAAAAACCTGCTAACTCAGTTGCTGTGTTTTGCCTGAAGCACAGTAAGTTCCTGCATCTTCTGCCCCTCAAAATGTTAATGTCAACAATGATGTTTCCCTTCAAACACTCTAACAGGAGACCTGAGGGAGGTCTCTCCCCTCCCACCTCCTGCAGACACTCCACAGTGCTGCTGACGTAGCCCGTGTTTACTCTAATGCTCTCCTAATGAACCTGCAAATAGAGGCACAGTAAGCCTTCCCGAATGCAGTCAGATATTGCCGACATGACGCTCTGAAGGCTACTCAGTCAAGCTAAAAGTGATGTTATCAGGGAAAACAAGCATAAGAAGCGAAATAAAAGGAAATGTTCATGAGACAGACAGTTCCCTGTTCTGCATGTTTTCTTAAAGGAAAACAGTTTATAAAAACATGAATTTTATAAAGACAGTTAGATAAAATAAAGTATAAACAGAATGCCAACAAGCTAACAAATTAATTCTCAAAAACGAAGGCATATAATTAACCCCATGTAACACAGGTTGTCTTGCCTGCAGGTAAACACAACAGTTTTGTGAAAGCCAGTGGCTCAGCTCTGCTCTGAATCCTCCAGGAGCCTGAGAGCACATGATGAAAGATGGAGGAGCGAAAGCCAAGCGGGATGAAGGTCAAGCATTAAGAGAGAGAGTAAAACCTTTTACAGTCTCAAATGGGAGGTCTACACCCTCAGAGTCACTTAAATTTATATGCTAGTTTTAAACCACCGCTCTTGCCTCTTCATACTCGCATCCAGGTTGCAATTGTAACCAGTATTTATTTTGTTGAGTCATAATTTCACCATGCAACCAATCACACTGTAAAGTTTTGGTTTTATTATTTATCGCACTGCATTATAATGCTATGCATGAGGTGGAGGGTGGGTTTTTTTTTTGCCTAATCATGATCAAGCAAAATGAGAGTCAGCTTTTGAGCCTTTGCTTAGCAGCTTAGGGACACAGATTACTCATGCTGTGCACACATGCACAGGGGGTTCAACATGACATATGAGTGCAGTCGGCTTGATACGTAAGAGCATTGTATATGCTGTACATGCTTGAGAAGAGAAAATGCTGCACACAGAAAAAATTCGCACTGCTGCACATGGACAGCCCCATTCTGCTAAACCCTATCAAATGGACCTTATTGTGTATTGCCCTTTTACTCAGCGTGCAGTCGAATGCCAGTGTGGAATAGCACTAGATGCAGAAGGATCAATAAAAATCTTGTTAACATGCATACATCGGGCCATCCTAATGGCTCTCTGTGGTAGGATTTGTTACAGTCACACCTGGCTTGGTGCTGTGAATTACTTCTTAGCGGTCTGTACTGGTGAGAGGTAAGTGATTTGATTTCCATTCAGGCCATCGAGACAATACTCGAAATTACACTGGTGGTTGGTGATAAAAGCATCAACCGTGTGAGATGACGGTGCTCCATATGAAGGTCCATGCTTCTTAATTATGAAACAACTCAACTTTCAGTCAAGGTTAATGCTAAAAAATCAATTTGGAAAGTATTTCTGGCATGTGTGCAATGTGGAAAAAAGAACTGGCCGACGATAGTAGCGCTGACTGCCTCTGACTGCACAAGTGGGCACTCATTTCAGACAGACGAGCCTCCTACTTTTTTAAGTTACAGTGGTCTAAATTTGAACAGTAAACATGAGCAGAGCAACAGACACTAGCTAGGCACTGATGTTTCCAGGCTTTTGAAAATCACTCCTTTGTTTCTCTCACAGGCTGAGACCATGCTCGGAGCGAGAGAAGCCGCCAAAAGAAAAGCATCGTTCTCTCAGGGTGAGACAAACAATGCCCTGTTCATCGGGGTTTCCCGGTCTGTGTTCCACCTTTCACAAATCAATAAGCTTCTGAATAGCAAACAAAGACATAGTAAAGACACTTTAATAACAAACTTCAGCAGTTAAAAAGGCCCCGTTGGTTCACAATCGACCCATCCCTATCCTTACAAATAAATGAAAGAAAAGACCCTTGGGGAGGACAGATTGAAAACCAGAGTGAGTCATCATTTCCCATTTGCATAGAATTTGAATTCTCAAACAAGAAGCTGCTGTAAAATCCTTCAGCTTTTTTGCAGTCTTTATTTTCTTTATAGAGGGATGTGCGCCAGCAGTCAGCCACTGACGAAAGAAAAATTAGATTGAATGTCTGAAGTTGATTTTCATGACTAGACGCTGCAACCAGTCTTGAATAACACAGTAAAGTCAATTAAAAGTGAACACATTAGCAGCTAATAAATGACTGCTTGGTACCTGTACCTCTTGCCAGCACAGTCATGGCACAACTGTTCATATTGAACACTGGCCAAGCTAAAATGCCAGCTTACTCAGTCAGTGCTTTATGTCATAAGGCCGGCCTGCTGTTGCACCATGTTGGAACATATTGGATAAGCTCTACTCAAGTCCACCATGTAGCAGTTACCACAGGGGGTACTGATGTATGAAAGACTAAGAGCCTACTACCATGAGGCAGTACGAGCAAAATGCCCAAATCGGCATGCTGACAATGACAATGTTAACATAAGATTGTCCATCTTTAGCTTATCGTGTGAGCATGCTTACATTGGCTAATTACCAGTAAACACACACTGTTAAGGCTGTTGGCAATGTCATTTGCAGGTATTTGCATTTACTCATTTGCTTTTATCCAAACAGACCTAGGAGTCAAGGACAACACTTAAGCTTCAGTGCAGTAGAAGAACTTAAGGAGAAGTAAGGGGTAAGTACTAAATCTGTTCAAGATAGGAGGGACAGCCCTTAATCTGTTTGCATTTTGTTGCTCATGTTGCCAATCAGAAGGATCTCAATTGTGATTGTTTTGTGTGCAGGCATTGCAGTGCCAGATGAAGTTCCTTGGAGACATGCAGTTGCCAAAATGGAGCATAAGCCTGAATGATTGAGATCAAGTAGATAGGTCCAGACCCAGAAGTTACTCTGCAGAAAACCAATAGCGACTTGAATTTGATTCAGGTGGCCATGGGTAGCCAGTGGAGGTCAATGAGGAGTGGAGTGGCGTGCTGTTTTTGGGCTAATCAGATGCTTTATGGTGTATTCTGGACCATCTGTACAGGTTTCACTGTGCAGTGATAACCATGGTCTGTACCAAGATTTTGGCTGGTGTACTGTCAAGACATTATTTTTCTTATACTGCAAAATGGTGACAGATGCAACATGGTTAAAGAAGGGAGGGTAACTGAGTCACTCACTTTCTGACAGCTTTGGTTTGGGTGAGAGGTGTGGAGGCGATTTTAAGGTTGAGAATGTGATAGAGAGACTGATGGCTGGAATGACTCAGAGTTCGGTCTTAGACGTGTTTAGTTGAAGGAGGCACTCAATCATTCATCCATGTGGATATGAAACAAGCTGAGACCATGGGGTCCATTTATTGGGAAGGAGCGGTATAGTTGGGTGTCATCTGCATATTGATAAGAGAAGCCATGGCAGCAGAAAACTGAAGCCAGGGAGATGGTGTATATTCAAAGAAGAAGGGTCTCTAGTAACAATCCTTTGGCTCACCTGTGAATGTGAATAAAGAAACAGGTCCTTGCCATGACACATGGAAGAAGCACCCAGTGAGAAACACTCAGTTTAAACTCAGAGATCCCTATACTTGGGGGTATACATAGCAGGACGTGGTGGTTCGCCATGTTTAGGGCTGCTAGTGGATCCAGTCAGAAAAGAGCAGAGCTGAATAAAAAGTGTACTGAACATGGATATCAAATATCAAGATGTCAAATTTCATTACAATTACAATCCATCCAATTGTGCTATTGTGATATTTCACAGGAAAAAACAACAACAAATGTCAATCTCATGAACGCAATAAAGTCAAGATCAATAAAAACAGTAGACTTTTTCCTCTAAGGATCTTGAATATCTATTAACATTTCATGGCAATCCATGCAATAGTTATTGAGATTTTTCGGTTAGGACTCAATTATTGGACCATTAAACCAACACTACCATCAATGGAGGCACATTACTAGAATGGCTACAAAAAGTCTTGTCATCATATGAAATGCGTTTGGAACAGTGATATAAAAAAGGTCTATTCATAATTATTTCTCCCAATGCCTATTTAATCTTGCAAAACTTTTCTTATGCCATTTCTCTTCTTCACTGTGCTTTTATGGGGATTAAAAAGTAAGCCTTTTGTTTAAGTGTTGTGACACAGCATTGAGGAAACAATGCAGTCGTCAATATGGCAGGCTCAGTGTGGGGGCACCTTTGAGGCAGAGTGGTTTTTCTATCTGTTTATCTGTCTGTCTATCACAGACAGACACAAACACACACACAGACACACAAACACACACATGCGCATAAGCTGGCAGACTGAGCGTGCCACAGCTGGAGTGGCAGTATTTTGGGCAGAGAGATTTCACAGAGAGTGCAGACACAGTACTTGGTTGCATAAATGGCAGTCATCCATCAAGCCAACTTAATTATGTCAGCAGCCACAGCGCAAAGGTCTTGCGAGACATGTTGTGTGTATTTCATTACCCCCTGTAAGTACGCGCTAACTGAGGATATAAAAACAAAATGGTGGTCTAAGTCAGCCTGGCAGAGATTGGTGACAAATTTGTATCCACTAGCCAACAACATAATAGACGCAGATCCCAATGTCTGCCAGATCTCTGCACAACAGAGGCAGAGGCTTGTTCTTCATAAGTGAAGATTTTGAAATTTTCCCACAGCTAATCAGTCTTGGAAAAACATTCTCTACCCCCTACTCATTCATGTCACAGCCCCATCACTAAACTGAACCATTAAGGCTGCAACACCCCCTCGAACACAAGACACACAGAGAAACAACTTGTAGCCCACACAGTCCTTTTGTGCATTGAAATGCTCAAACAGTCCTCAGTGTGTGTGCGAGAGAGCTCTTTCCCACAGACTGAACTGAAGCTTCATGTATTTCCATTTGCTAGGTCAGCATAGGCACATAAGCCTCTCCTGCTGGCAATTAAATATTAATGGATTTGGGAGATAAATTTAGAAAGCTATGTGAAACTGAAATGAATATGGTCCTTGGAAGAATGTGTGTATTGACCCGATAATAAAAGTCCTTTTCCAAGAAAGCTAAAAGTGGGATGTGAAGTCCAATCCATTGGGTGTGGCAGAGAAAGTATGAACAATACCATATTTCTGAAGGTCAAATTAGAAACTGCTACATCAAAGTTTAGGGGATGGTCAAAATAACAGGAACACCACTGTGAATTTAACATCACATATTCCACTGAAAAAGTACTTCAATCTTAGTGATCAAACACAAGGGAGCAGATCACCTGCTTAGAAATCTGCAGATAACACATAGGTAAGAATTTCTCACTCCTCATCATGAAGATCAAGTATGTTGTACACATTAATAAATGATTCTTAAGAGGCAACACAAGTGAATTACAATGGCATGAAGTGATGATCCTTCAGCTGCACTTATGATAAGATATAAAGTGCTGTATCTGAAATGACATCTCGAGAGTTTACGACAACCACCAATTGTGCTTCTCCATAAACAGAGCCTGTGGGTGTCACACGCACTATTTACACTGTGTAAGCTTCTTGACAAATAGAAAAGTGTCTGTTCTGCTGCAAAGACCTATCTTATCCAAAAAAATTAAAAAATAAATAAAAAAAGGCTCCCCAGTAAACCTGCAGCAGAGGAGGCACAACGCTGGCACAGGGGTCCATTAGAGACGTCCAGCTCTTGCCCTGTACAACCATTATTAAAATTAGAGCTTTAAAATCAGGCCAGCAAAGCACTAAGAGGATATAAAATGCATCCTGCTGTATTACATTATGAGAAGCAGCTCTAGCAGATGAGAAAATGAGTCCGTGTAGCTCAAAGGCTGCACTAAAGATCAGATGCTAGGGGTCATTTGAAGGCTCAGTGAAGACAGACCACTGACTCCCATGGACACTTCCACAATCCACATTCAGATCAAGATAATCTGGTGGGCTAGAGGAAATGAAACCAGGAAAATGAAACCAATTCAGCTACGCAAAAAAGGTGTGATATCATTTGATTGCCATGGATGTGAATCAATCTACAATCTTAATTAAAACTAGATGTGTGTGACGGTGAGTCTTGACTGAGATGTGGAATCAACGGTTTGTAATTTCACTGATGGGTGTGTGTACAGGGCTGCACCGCTCCTGCACATGTGGGTGCAGCCATGTTTGAGTCTCATTCTCTCCTGATGATGACTTGCTTTTTTCCCCCCTCCACACCATTATACTCACATCAGGGTTAAGCCTGCTGATGCTGTGGGGGAAAACACTGCTTATCCATTATGACATTGGAAAACTGGCTCATACATGCCTTTTAATCTGTGATCAAATTCATATCAGCTCTTTATTTGATGGTAAATACCCAGAAAACTTTTCAATTCTGGGGAGTCAGCCACAGACCGTTCAGGTGGATGACTTGATGAATTACAAATTAAAAGCATAAGGGGAGAGTTTAGTGAGTTGATGATGGGATGTAAAAATAAAAATAGTCACTTGTCAGAATAAAAAAGTATTAGTTGACATGTGCTTTGAGCAAATAAACTGATGAAAGCAGCTCCCTCAGTAAAAGCCAAGCAGCGGGTCTAGGCGGGGTGGTAGCCGCCTCTGTCCATGTCTGTGGTGCTGAAATAAAGATATTCTTCGCTTCATATTGTTTGGTGTGTGCAGTTTGCAGGCATTTCGCGCGGGGACCTTCTTCTTGGATCTTATGAATGAACAAAACCTTATTGCCACCACTGGAAAGACGCTCAGCTATTCCACACACGCACGAGCGCACCATCCATCCAAGGAAACCGGCGGAGCAACCGGCCCCTGTTCCCTTCACACACACACAATACGGGTTACAGCATGCAGCTAAAAACCCAATGACAAACAGTGTGCACGCGTTGCAGCGACTCTCACATAAAGAGCGGGGCCTGATGCACCGACACAATGCGGGAATGTGAAAAAGCAAAAGCAAATCTCTCCTTACCATCTCGTTCGCATAACTGTATGGCGTCTAAGCTCAGGTCCTTGATCATCCCCTCGCAGGGACTTAATGGACTGGTGATGTTGTGCGCCAAGCCTGGTACCTCCATCTCTGCAGAAGAGCCTGGATGATGCTACTGGTGGTGAGGAGCTGTCGCTGGCCAAATATCGTCCGCGGGACTTGCGCGACCAACAGGCTTTATGTGTCCACGGTCGTCAAGGCAGGAGGAAAGAGAAAGAGAAAGAGAGGACGGGGTTTCCAGTGAGTCAGTCAGTCATCCAGCCCTTTGCTCGTTCCGCCGCTCACAGCTCTCCTCTCTGTCTCCTGGGTGGTGCGGCTAGTGGCGCGTCAGCGGAATCGTCACGGGCGCGAACAACAGCGCAGAAACCGCCACAGTTTGGGTTTGCAACGTGAAGCATATCAGCTTCTGCAGAGACACAATGAAACGGAGCAGCAGCCTGGAAACCTCAGAGATACCAGTCTGTCTGTGGTGCGTTTATCTTGTGTCATGCGCTCCTCATGCATGCAGTGCCCACTGTGCCTTTCTGAGCCACAAGTGTGTGTGTATGTGTGTGTGTGTGTGTTTAAGTGTGTTCTCTGTGTTATTCCGCCGCGGGACAGTTGAACATGAATACTTCAGAGGATTAGTGCAGAGACGTTCCGCAAATTCAAGGGCTCCTTATGTAACCAGATTAACCCGGTGTTCCCCCCATTCGGCTCAGGTCTCCATGCAGACCGTCCACACACACGCACAGAAACACAACACACACACACACACACACACACCGCACGTTCACTCCCGTTCTTCCCTATTTCACGTTCAACGTCATCCCATCAAGGGTCTCTCTCATGTCCTTATTTGGTGAGGTGTGGCCCTCCATCGCAGGAGCGCAGGTGCAAGTGGACCAACACCATAATGAGCTGGGGACCAACACCATAATGAGCTGGGGATGACTCCGACTTAATGCGCCACATAATTAATGAGCAGCCACCTCCTGCTCGTCTGCCTCTCAGACCATCACTCTTGTGCTCAAGACATAATGGCATGTGATAAAATGGAAAACAGTTTGTAGCCTCAAAGCCACACTTTATGCTGTGTGTGTGTCGTGCGTGCAATTATCTCCCTTAGGACTATACTACACCCTCTTTATCAGTGGCCCACAGAGACAGGATTGCCAAGGCACAAAAGGTCAAGTGCGAGGGTAAACTGG
This sequence comes from Selene dorsalis, assembly GCA_900303245.1. Taxonomy (NCBI): domain Eukaryota; kingdom Metazoa; phylum Chordata; class Actinopteri; order Carangiformes; family Carangidae; genus Selene; species Selene dorsalis. Next base: position 51,181 of record OMNW01008994.1, read on the forward strand.
CTTAACACACACATAACCACAGCTGCAGGCCTCTCTTTAAAACACTATTTGGCTGTTCACAAATGAATTCTCATCATCATGGTGTCGTTTTCATCATCAGATCTCCTAAAGCAGTCTCCTCTCGTCCTCCTCCTCCTCCTCTCAGAGTCCACAGGAGGAGCTACCAGAGTGAGCCGGTGTCACTTTCTATTTGTTTTTTGCCTCTCTCAGTGTTATACAAGGCACCCCCCGAGGAGAGGCGACAGACTGTTTATGTATTCTGCGGACAGTGGATTCTGCAGCTGCGCCTATGGGACCCCTGAGTCATGCTTATTCCTAACAGGCAGAGGAGGAACTGCAGCACTAAAGTCTATATACTGAATCACGAATTATAGTAGGGAAGCCTCCCTAACTCATCTCTGTCTGCACACAGACACAGCATCAGCAGGAGGAGGAGGAGGAGGAGGAGGGAGGAGAAGAAGAGGAGGAGGGAGAGTAGCTATGTATAACATAACAACATTTCATTTTTAACTCCTCATACTCGAGATACAGTAAACTACTCGCTGGTGAGCATTTTCATGCACATTGCAGGATTAGAAAATGAGGTTGTGGCGGGCAGGCGAATTAAAGTCCGAGTAAGCTCATAATCACTGTGGCATTCAGATTCAGTGGGAAACATATTAGACTGCACCAATGAAGGCCTGAATATATTCCACGCTCTGATATCATGAGGCCAACGCTGCATCTGGCTCAAATTTCCTGCCTGGGAAATACAAGTCATTAAAAGTGAAGGTCAGCATGCTGATCAGTCCCCGCAAACACAAGGCCATCTGTGTCCGAGCGGAGGACGCCGCTCGACTCACTATCAACAGATGAAATGATCTTTATTTTGAGAGCGGGGGATATTTTTGATACGCATTACAGGGGTTATGTCTACTTTTAAATATTTACTATATGACTTACCCTGATAGCATGATTGCATAACGTCTATTGAAAATACTCTTAACAGAAGGATGGGCTCAAGAAAAGTCTATGGACAGTGATTAGAAACATAAACAAGACAAACAAGGACCAAACTGTGCCAAATTTAAAATCTCATCGTCACGTGAACCATCATCTATTCTCTTTAGCTGCCCTCCCCCTTCCCATTTCCTCACTCGGCCTGCTGTGCTTATCTCTTATGGGAAAGGAGGAGGAGGAGGAGGGAGGGAGGAGGTGGAGGATGAGGCTGACTGATTCTGGAGGGTTCCTTCTCATCCTACCTCCACCCGTCCTCTCTGCCATCCCTCTCTCCACCCATCCATATCCCCTCCAGCGAGAGTCATCCTGCGTTAGCGTCAGTGTT
>OMNW01008995.1:0-16771 GCA_900303245.1 Selene dorsalis
AAGTGTTGCCAAACAGTGTTGTCACAGCTTTACAGTAAAGAAGTGGTTCAGTGTCTCATCCGCGGACACAAAGCCACTTTATGAGCGCCACTCTGTAAAAGTCTGAATCCTCTTTGACTGCTCCATCAGTCTCAGCATTCCTGTGATTCTGCCCAGCCGGATACATTTCTTGCTCAACTGCTTTCTTTCAACAGTCAGTCACTTTGGGCCCGAAGGCTCTCTCATTGAGCTAAGAGTTGTACGGTGCATCTGTCTCACATTTCACGGGTCATCGAAAAAGGGGATGCACGAGTCCCAAAGTTCAGAGGAATTCGCACAATGCGTCCTGTAGTCCGGCAAAGGGAGAGACGCGCTACAGATCAGCTGTTCATTCAGAAGAATGAAAGATAACGCGGCTCGTTTCGGGCTCGCGGCCAAGTCATCCGTCCAGTTTCCTTAAACAGGAATCAAAACAGACAGTCCATTTCTTGCTATGGCTAGGCCGTTCATCAAACAACTGCTGCTGTCTTTGGGGAGGGAATGTTCTTTGTATTTTGATTCATGAGCTGTAAAACAGGACTGATTGTGTTTACCGTCCCTGACAAATGACACAGAGGGAGCGCTGAGGTTCTGGGCTGGAAAAGACGGCGACCAGCACTGTTTTCTTCTGCGGTTCGACGTGTCTGACCACATGAAATGCAGTAAATAGGTGTTTCTCTTTCATCTTAAATGAGGCTCAGCCCTAATGAGGCTTCTGCAGACTGAAGGCATCAATTTAACAGTCGCTCTCAGATGAAATAGATGGGGTGCAAAGCCTTTTCCATGAAAGAGAATCCCTCATGTAATATAGGGCCTGCACTCAAATGAGGGGATGTGTACCGTAAGTGTCTAGCGGAAGGTCAGCTCCATAACTCTGTCCTTGCATTATTTGGCAGCACTTTAAAGTGGCTTTGATGAATATTTTTACCAAATGAATGTTTGTGCAATGTGGAAACGATGCCGCATGTGCTGAGAATTATCACCGCCAGGCTCCACAGAGCGTTTTCATCATTTTTCAGCTCATTGTTTCTGATTTTGCTGACAGCAAATTTACTATCCCGGTTCACTCTCATTGCTTCGATTGCGGCCTCAGCAGGCAGCTTGTTCCCAGCAAACGAGCTCTGATAAAGCCACTCGACGTGACCCGCACGGCACCGAACAGCAGACGGACCCCGCTGGAGTCGAGCTGATGAACACAGCAGAGCATTTAGCTGCTAAAGAGTCTTGATGTTTCCTCCAGGAGTCGGTACACACTAAAAACAGCAAATAAAACAGAGTGAATGCTGAAGTTGCACTCATTAGGTAGCCTGACACATGTAACTATAAGAATACTGGATGTGAGGTTTCCAGTATTAATGTAATGATGTTTATGCATGAGATAGTTAAGATAGTTCGTCTGGTGCTGCAGACACTTTAAAGTCTGAACCACAAATGTACTGAGGTTTGATACCCAGCTCTACAGAGGAAGTGCTTCTTCTTCTTCTCATTCTGCTGTTGTCAATCTAAGAATCGCCTAGACCTCAACAAAGCACTGCAGCAGCAGAGCATTTGAGGTCACGATGAGTCTTTTCTTGCCCTACCATAGACTTCTACCTGTATACTGCTTTTTGCCTCATAGGATTTACACAAATATTTATCGCTGCTGAGAAACTTCTTTTAGCACCAACAACAAAAACTGATGTTTCAGATCAGCGTAATAGAAATACCCATGACCTGACACATGTGGATAGTTATTAATGAGGCCGTGGCATTCATGATTGTGAATTGTTACGAATGATTAAACTCTGGTTTATGTAACATTCATCATTAACATGAGATTAATGAAGCGTTGCTCTCCTGGAGCTCATATGGAGATGAGAGAAGGGTTGTGAAGTCATCAGTGTGCACAGCCACGACCACATATGGTTCATGTTTCGATATATTATTATGCAGCACGTCGATAGAAGCAAAATGTTTAAGTTTCACAGGATTAGTTGGTGACAGATAAACAGGACCTTGGCTAAATACTGGCTGAAACACTGCTAAGCTCCCTGGATTGTGGCTGTGAGTCACTCTGCTCGGCTCCCTGAGGGGAGCAGCATGACCTCTTAGTGAGATTCAACCACTTTGGCTCGATCGTCCCAATTCATTCTCTGAGCCGGGTTTCAAGTGTCACATCCTGTCACCAAGGAACGGGCAAAAGAAGCAATCCCCTTCTTTTGTTTCTGTGCAAAAAATCTGATTATATTTAGATTTTGCTGTCTTCATAAGACAGGAAGAGGATTGTAGTGGAGGACAGCAAAGTAAAAGGTCCAGTTCAATGGTTCTCAAAGCAAAGACCGGTCATTTAAACCATAATTTAACGACTGAGTTATTTCAGTGAGCGCAGTGAGAACATACATGATGATGATGAGCCCACATTGGATTTGTTTCACTCCACCCACCCACAGCTATGAAACAGCCCACTGAATCCTGATTGAGAGAGTCAATTGTATTTGAGCACCCTCAAGGCAAACCTAATGAAAATGGGGCCCATGAAAAAGTTTGCAAATGTCTAGCAGACTGTGTGTGTGTGTATCAGAGAGAGAGAGACACACAAAGAGGGGGGTGGGGTGGTGATGAATATTGCTTGACACCAAGAAGGTCATCCTGTAGCCCCCTGAAACGTGCATCTCTGACACGGAGACTAACGCACGTGGAATTCCTTTTAAAAATATTGCAATTTTTAGTTACTGTGTTCACATGCAAAGCTGCAAAAATGACATAATCTGACTCAGGATGTTTTTTTTTTTCAAAGCCCAGAGAGCACTGTTACCTTCAGCATAGTGCTGGTACGGCTGAGGGGCAGCTCACTGCAAGAAAAGTGTGCATGTACACGGTTTGATCTAGGCTCACTAATGCCATTCAGAGGTGAAGAGGACTGAGGACGACTACTTGTAAAAGTTGCATTTGTATTCAGATGGCTGCTGCTGTGCACGTTGAAAAAATGCCGAAAATAGTTTTACATTATTAAGAGTCCAACGTTCTCTCAAGTCCTCTTCCACCTCGTGTACAAGTGTGTGTGCAGACAGGTGAAGAAACTCTGCAGTGCCGGATATTTTCACGTCATTCTGCATGAGGACTGAAACCACATAACGGCGCGTTTTGGGGGGGTTCACCACCACCGCTACCACCACCACGATATGATGTTTCCTGCACAATGAGAAAGCGCGTGGAGTGAAATAAGCACTCACACAGACCGAGAAAATGAATTTCTTCAGACTTTTCCTCTTTGCTTCGCTGACTGGAGAAACACTGCTGATATTAGGAGATGAGGGGTTCACGGAAACGAATTGGAAATCCGACCACTCGCCACGCAGACAATCGATGAGCCATGTAAAGCGGATTTGCGTTACACACACACACCACACAACACAATGATTGACCATAAACAAAAACACCTAAAACGCTCGTTTTCAGCGACGAAGAAGAAACACGCTACAGGAAAAAACGACGTTAAAGCACGTACTGTGACAGAGCGGCAACACAAATTCCTCCAGGCACTTTGGCTCTTTGGGGAACAGAGGATACCCACCGTCTCATTGAGGCGAATAATTTGGTCCATTTTGTCGTCGTTCTGTAAAAGCTCCCTCAGCTCACTTGTGCTCAGAGCCCTGTAGCCGTCGGGACAAGTGGTGGACTCCTTCAAGCCGGACATTTTATTCCCTCAGAGACCGTGTGTGAGGACGGGTAGGAGACGTGCAGTCCACACAGCGGTTACATCTCGCTCCACATCGGAATGCGCTGCGATCTGCCCGCATGCAGCGTCAAGACAAGGCAAACCGTTAACCGCTGCACTTCCTGTCAGCGCCTTCAAAATAAAACGCCGTTTCTAACCGCAGCCATCGAGGTCCACAATATTAGGATAGGTTACAATATTTTTTTTTGGCGGGGGGGATAAAAGGAGTAAAAAGAATGAGTGTGACAGATCAAACAATCTACATTATTACCAGTCAATAAAAACGAGTCACTGCAACTGAAGACAGTTTGTGTCAGTCCATCCTTTCCTTCAAATACTCCTCTGTTCAGAGATGAGTCGCTAGAAATGAGATTTAGTGTGTATCGGCGAGTTCAGTGTTAATATGTGGGTTTGTGAGGCATTTTTTAATGTAATAAGTTCTTGTATTGTGAAACAATTAAGGGTTTTGCATGAAGACAAGTGAGCTAGCCAATGTAGCCATTTGCGATGCTAAGCCCACCATCATAAGAGTTTACTAGGAAGGAAAACTTGTGGCTATTGTGGAGACTATTGTGTTTTCATGTGGCTGAAACGTCTGAGTTTCAATTGTGAGAGTTCAGTTTATTCTGTATGATTGAATATGAGTTCAGAGAAATAATGAAATAATGGTGACTCTTGACCTTTCCTCTAGCACCACCATCAGGACCTTTAATTTCTGTTTTCCATTTACATTTTTCAATTGAAGATACTAATGTATATTTAAAGTGTATGTCCAGCTTTTGGTTGATTGGATTCTGGAGGTGTGGTTACACCAATGGTGCAGGGTTAGCATGGCTTGTGGTGGTGGGGCCCAGTGTGCTATCCTGTCATGGCACCATAAATCTGTGGTGGCGCCCCTGTGTTTTGTAATGACCCCTCGAAGACTTGTGATAAATATGTAGCCTACAGGGCTGCATGATATACGGTCACTCAGTTCTGTTTGCAGTTTAATTTGCTGTGGTAATAGAATTAATACTCATTCAGTGAAGCTTTCTAATATTTCTGTTAGACACAAGGGATCATTGGTCGATTCCAGCAGCTCCAGATGTTTTTATAAACACAGAATAAAATGTTCAATGTATCAATACACTTTATGTTCCACCTTGAGGTAGTTTTTCTTCTTTATATGTATCAGTTCTCTCTAATTGCTCACTGTGCCTGTCTTTTGTCTCTGTCAAGATAGCCCCTTTGGCTTTAATATAACTTCCGTTTTGATATTTCAAAGTTAAAGTCCTCATGACAAAGTAAAGATTTTCTTCATTCTTATTTTAGATGAGAAACTCCTCACTTGGAGGAACCATGTTGAGAATCAGACAAATTTAACAAACTTCTTCCTTTTTTTTTTAAATTTACGACTAAACAATACCTAAGGTAAACATATGTTGCTTGAATTATTCATAATGAAATAACGGCAACACTTTACTTCAACCCCCCTTTATTTATAATTTATAAGCAATATATAAACATTGAATAAATTGTTTATGAATATCCATAATGTAGTCTTTGTCAACGGCTGCAATTTCTCCTATTATCACAGGAAAGTTAAACGCAGCTGTAATAATATGGGATGTTTACATATGCTTGCATTAGTGTTCCTATGTTTATAGCTACCTTATTGCATTCGGAAGCTATTAATCAAATATACTGCCCCTATATGTTAAATTAAAATATTAACAAACTAATCCTCATATTATTAGTTCATATCAGGCAGTGGATAATAACTGTATAGGTTTATAGGTAAAAGAGTTATAAGGGGTAAATGATCTATGACTTTTATAACTTTGCTGAAATACTTTGAAGCGTTTTATGTGGAAAGTTCCTACTGCTTTTACCTACTTTTTTTGTACTTTTTGGTTTGGATCATCTCTTTTGTGAACTCTTTATTTCACTTTACTCCACTGTGGCAGAGTCTCTACATCCAAAGCCACTTATATCCATTAAACGTCTCAGGACCAAGTGAAGCAATGACTGATGACTGACAGTGTATTATTATGTGGTCTGTGTGAGGGATTATTAGATGTATGTAGGTCACCAAACTATGGGCTTAGGGCGTTTTTTCATAAACATGTCCAAGTAATTTTTTGTGCATTTTCTTCCCGTCTGCAACCTAATATCTGGACTAAGCCTGGCCAGCCTGAGGCGCACAGAGGCTCCACGGAGCTGTGCAGCCACCAGGGGGCCCCAGAGGAAATCAGTGTGAGAAAGAAAGTGAAAATAGATTGACTAAATTAACTAAAATGCAAGCATTTCCACATATCTACTCTGTAGTCAATCTACAAGTTACTAAAAAGATTTGTTTAAGTACAATTTCTAATATTATTTTCAGTATAAATGCTTTGGTCTTTTACCCCACTATGCTCAGAAATATTGTAAATTTATGCCACTACATTCATCCAGCAGCTACAGTTACTAGATGCAACACATTTTTGGCTCCTTATGAAAACAGAATATGTATTTGGAACCCCTGCATCATATTTTAGATTTGTATGGACTACTCGCAGTTCAATCAAATAGACATTTCTCTTATGAACTGCTCAAATGGTTTAATTAAAACAACATTTGTAACTGGAGGTAGACATTAGGAAACTCATGCTCTTTTTTTGATTTACAGGTTCATATTTGGACACGAGACTAAACTAAATACACAAACACTAAGTACTTTATTAGGATCATCTGAGCACCTGCTGATTCATGCAGTTAGCCTGTCAGCCAATCATCTGGCAGCAAAGCAGACACTGGTCATAAACCTTGACTGACTTTGAATGTGACACAACACATTCAAAATCAAATCCAGTGAGCAGCACTCCTGCAGACAGTAACGGCTTGTTGAGGAGAGACGCAAGATGAGAATGGCAAAGAATGGTTGGAACAGACAGAGGCTACGGTAACTCAGGTAACCGCTCTTTACAACTGTGGGGAACAGAAAAGCTTCTCAGAATGAAGAACACGTCCAACCTTGAGGCGGATGAGCTACAACAGCAGAGCTCCACATTAGATTCCACTCCTTTCAGCCAAGAACAGAAATCTGAGGCTGCAGTGGGCACAGACTCGCCAACACTGGACAGTGGAAGACTGGAAAAAAAGTAGCCTGGCCTGACGACTGTGGATTTCTGCTGAGGCAGCGAACAATAGGGTCAGACTTGAGCATCAATGGCATGACTCCATAGACCCCACCTGCTTGGGTCAAAGGTCCAGGCTGGTGGTTGTGGATCAGTGTGAGGAATGTTTTCTTTGTGAACTCTGGACTACTTAATACCAATCAATAATAGTTTGAATGCCACAACCTATCTGACCCTGTTCGTCCCTTTACCATCTTCCAGTGGCTACTTCCTCCAAGATACTGACTCATGTCACATAGTCAAAGTTTCAAACTGGTTTTATGATTATAATAAGGTCAGTGACCTTTGGTGACCTCCCCAGTCATAAGGTTTGAACAACTTTAGTTTGTGTCACTCACGGGTTTTGATACAGATTTTGCTTCTGTCATAGACCACAGGCCGTTTTTAGTATGGTATCATTTTTCCGTTATTGTATTCATGCTTTTACCTTTCGGCAAGTTGGGAACACTTGAGCAATGATTTTCTAACAGAAGTCTTTCTCCCGCTGACTGTGACCGCCTTTGACTGTTGCACAGTCAGGAAATGAACCCTCGTTTGGTTTCTGCCTGCACGGCTGGCAGCAGGAGACCCACATCACCACTTCTGCTGACTGTTGCTGCAGCTGTTGCCAAATAGAGGTTATGTGAATAAACTCTGGTTTCAGCGGACAAGGTTCTTGTTTATTTTTGCGGATCGCAGAAATGTGTCGTGGACAAGTCAGCCATGAACAGAAAGTACTGCCTTTCTCACCAAACAATACATCATGGGAAGGTTTGGCAGCTGTTGCAAACAGATCCCTCCTCTCCCAGAATATGTGAATTATCGTTCGAAGCAACTCAGTGACTCTGAAGCTCCCCTCGATTCTGATGGAGATGTAGATACATTAAGATCTTGATAATCATCCAAAGAACCACCTGTACAATACATTTACCAGTTTTATTTTTCATAGTTGCAATTTAGTACTTAATCGAATGTGTTTGTTTCCATATGAACCTGCCAAAAAATGGAAAACTTAAACTTAAAACGAACTGGCTACTGATGGAGGCGGTAAAAGTTTGTTTTGTTTTGACCATGATTGAGTAGTCCCCACAGCCAGTCCCACCTGTGCTCTGGGATTGGTTTCATAAAGATATTTCAGACTGCTCTGCAGCGTTTGGACAGTTTTAATATGGCTAATAAAAGTAAAAAATAACACTAGCCACCGTACCTCCAAGGCTAACTCGTGACTCTTTGTTGTCTTCCCTTCAGCTACTTCACTCAGGCTGTCCAAAGACAGGGTGGCTAAAAATTAAACATAAAGACCCACATCACATCACTGGCGAAGCTGTAGCCATAGGTTGTAAAGTTTGTTGACATGTAACTTGCTGGTACTGAACATAGGCTGCACTGTTAATCTGTAGCTAGCTACCAGCTCAACTGTTAGCATAACTAAACAGTTGACGAAATCCAAAACTGGATATTTCTACCACTGTTTTTACTACTAGTGACTACTGTCATTCAAAAATCATCATACTTGGCTTTCTCATCTATCTCAACTATTTATTCTCCAAAAAGAGGTTGAATGACAACAGTAGGCTATTTTTCTTCTTCTTCTCTTAATCTTTGATGCCTCTGTAAAAAGTGGGATTAAAGCTGTTTTCTGTATATGTATTTTTTTTCCTATCAGATTTTTCTGTTTCTTTTTGTTTTCAACTGAAAGCTAAGTCTATATACTGCATACTGCAGTCTCACTGTGGGCAGCGCCTATCCCTTCCTTCCAGTAACCTCTGGGAGCTGGGAATGATGTCACATCTGTGTTGTCCATGTTCCAGTTGTAGCAAGTTGGAAAAACAACTCTTCTGATGGCTGCTACTGTTGTTGTTGTTATCGTTAGCAAAGAAAATCTGATAACACACCACACTACATAGTTTGTGTGTGAAAACGTAACAACGTAATGTGTGTACAGGTAGAAGTTGCACAATACTGTCAGTGCAAGTAATTTAATGACCCAAAACAAGGCTCAACCCTGTAGTATATGACTTCGCTTTTTATTCACTGTTAAAGGCTGATCCATTTGCTGATGCAGATGCTTGGAGCAGCCATCTTGGATTGTGAGCCTGGGATTACTGAGGTTACTCCCAGTTTCTGATTTGAAAATAATGATGTCATCTCTGGTTTCCTGTGCGCTCCCTCTTGTTATCACCTTATGTGTCTCACCTGTGTTGATTACCCCACCTGTGTCTCATTTCTCCCTCCTGTATTTAACCTCAGTGTTTTTCCATTTGTCAGTTTGTCTGTGTTCATGTTCTGCCTCTTGTACATGTCTACCTTCCTGTTAGCCACCTTCTTGTGTGATCCATATTCTTGTGAGTTCTAGGTTTTTTTTGTGTCCCTTTGTGTTTGTTGGTTTTGGTTTTTTTGAGACCTCTTTGAGTTACTTTTTGTGTTTTGTTTGCCCGTCGGCCCTTTCTGTTGATACTTTGGTTTTTTGTTCAGAGGCTTTTTGCTTTTGCCCCATTTTTGTTTAATAAAGACCTTGTACCTGCCGCCATGTGTTTTGGAGCCTGCATTTCTCCCCTGCTGTGACAAACATTCATAGATTTTACATTTTCTAGGGACTATTTAACCACAGATTAATATCCATGGTGACCTATTGAGAATTTGGGGCAGCAGGATGTTGTATGTAGGACTGAGTAAAAATAAACTGCAGCTTGTGTGTTTATATCCAATGAATGAACTGTCACCCAGTGCAATGTGAATCACTGGTATACCGCATGTTTTTAATAGTTTAACAGAGCTCTATAGCACAGAGATGAACTAAATCACACTTTGCGCAGACAACCATGTGAATAAAATCTTTTCATGTGACTTTTTACCAATAAAAATAATACATCATTTATATAAAGAGTTATAATTTAAAGACAAATCAATGAAGCCATGAACTGATCAAATAACACAGCTAAAGGATCTTGCCATGCAGTTTGGATAGATATCATTCACTCACAACATATGAGTCTCCATTAAGCAAATTTATGCCTTTGCGGTTAGAGAAGTTGTTGCTGTCGACTAACGAGGGGTTGGCTAAATTTGCTCAATGAAACTTACTCTTTCACATTTAAAACATCTCAACTGATATCAGAGGGTTGCTGCATTTAGACAGCTGTTATTACAGCCATGCCCTGGTTTCATCTGCAACTCTTAGAGTTTACTGAAAGAAAGTCACAATTACAGTAAGTGATGCAGATCAAAATTTACAGAAGCACAAACACTACAAAAATGATATATAATCTTGTCTATTTTATTGCAAAAGGTTTATTTTATTGCTCTGTTTTGCATAATCTTATGTTATGAAATAAGAAACTATTGACAAAGTGATGCTGGCAGCTAATAGACTTATGAAACTGATCTAATGCATAGTTTGTCAAGGTTGAGTGAAGATTTGACTGGAGGCTACCTCCTAGTCCATGGTGAAGCCAGTGCTGAATATATTTTACAGGAAAACTCCAAGAGCTTTGTTACATGGTCAATATAGAAAGATAAGGTTTTAAATCTGAAATGTACAAACTATTTATCTGCTGACTGATCATCAGCAGCAAACTCGTATTACCTTTGGTTTACACTATATGTCATCTACCTGCAAGTTGATTGTCAAGTACGACTGGTTAAATAACTATAAATAGACTGTAGCATGTCAACAATGTCAACAATGCTGGTCAAACCTATGCTGACGCATTAGATGAACCTAACCTTTTAAAATCAAACCAGTGTTAATCACTCATGCTCTCAGCACATTTCAGCTGCTTCACTGTGATTCTTTGACCTTTTCTCCCTAAACTGGTGCACATAAAATACAAATAATTCCATCTGTTATTCCCTTATTCATGAATAATATCAAAGAGTACAAATGATCAAAAAGAAATTTGCAGCAAGGCAAACTTGCTCTGATCTCTCTGCTCAGCAGGATCCAGATCAGAAAGTCAGAAGTGTCATTCAGGTTAATCTCGTCTATGTGGTTTTATCCCACATCGTCATAGTCTTCTTCTGTCTCATTTTCATCTTCAGCTCCAATGTCATCATAGTCCTCTGTGGAAGCATCGTCCTCTGCTGGATCTAGATTATTGTTTGGTGGCAAAGTCAGAAGGACCTTCTCCTCATTGTCCACCTTCACATAGTCGGGCTGGTCTTCCTCAGGTTCCTCATAATCTGGGGTTTCCTCTTCATAATCCGGGGTTGCCTCCACATAGTCCCCGAGTGCCTCCTCATAGTCCGGGAGTGCCTCCTCATAGTCCAGGAGTGCATCCTCATAGTCCGGGAGTGCCTCCTCATTGTCGGGGAGTGGCCCCACATAGTTGGGGAGAGCCTCCTCATAGTCTGAAACAGCCTGCTCATATCCAGCCTGGGGTTCCTCATATCCAGGCCGGGCCTCCTCATAGTCGTGAATGTCCTCTTCAGAGTTGACAGGGCTCTGTTGATAATCATTGATGTTGTCCACAAAGTTGGCTCCCTCAGCCAGGTTTTCATAACTCTGGGCCTCTGCAACAACAAATTTCACACTCAGAGCTCTGTATAACGTTTTAGAAGATAACAAAATGGCTTACTGGTGATATATTGATGCAACAGTGGATCATAGCAATTTATTTGACTTATTGAGTGGATCTATTATGACCGAAAAATCTCGATTGGCTTTGGTTGTCTGATCCTGATAGGTTGGGTTAGCTTTTAATGCGGAGCCTTTTATTTTGGCAGGATTTGCAGAAGACACTTGGCAGCTGAGACAGATGACACTGTAACCAATACAAAAACTGAAAGTGTTTTCTAAGCTTAAATGGGCTGATTTGATGAAGGATGTGAATTAATCAATTACACATTACACTTAAACTGTAATTAATTATAATGTCTTTTTAATTATATTATTAATAATTTTGAGGTTTGAACAGCTGGGTTGACACAAAAAGCACAAATAAGGAATATTTCTTACTATTTTCTGAACTTTTACAAAAAAAAATGCCAGGGATAATGTAAAAATGCTGCTTAGGCATCAGTACTCAAAAATGTAATGTGGGTATTTTATCTGCACTGAGCAATTTCACTTTTACATATTCCAAGTTAAATACAGGGCTTTTATTTGCAATAATGTTTTAAAAAGTGGTATTTTTACTGGAGTAAAGGAAGTACTTCTTCATTGATTGGAATATGTGGTTTGGTTTTGGATCTGAGTCCAGTTCACAGAGGGTTGATTTTCATTACCCTTTATGTCGTCTAATTGTACTGTCATCAGTGGTCATGTTTGTTTGGTTTGTCAGGCCAAATCTTTAGATTTTGGATGGTTGTCAAATGGCAGATTGAGTGAGGTTTTGTATCCAGCTCTTGTGATAATGCGGTATGAATGACTGGAAGATATGTGGTTTTGTTAGAACAAGAGGGGGGATTTTAGAGGGAAGTGTTGCATCATATTATCCATTCAGAGATCCAAAATATTCTTGCCTGCTGTGAGAAACTGTGTCCGAGGAGGTAGTGGAGGAATGACGGTGTCAAGTTTTCTCTCCTGGTATTTGTTGCTCCTGAGAAATTGAGAAGAGAAACGTGGTAGTGAATATTTTTTGTAGTCAGGATCCAAGTGGAAACTCTGACTCAGAGGCACAGCTCCATATTTAGGGAGAGATGGATATTTTCTTTCTTGCCAAGTAGCCTATTAGATAAGAAGATCAATACTACAGCCAACAGCTGATTACAGCTAAGCATAAGATTTCTAAATTAGCTCTAAAATAACTAAACAGTAGCCTAACCCTAAAATACACGATAACATGATAACTCAGATAGGCCTATGCATGTTCCCTTACAACAACATCAAGACTGGGAAACAGCTTGATAGGTTCTCTCTTGGACTAGATCTCATAAAAATACAGATAAGTACAACTGGGACTTAAACTGTTCTGTCAGATTTAATTGATTATGGTGACAATAATGGCTACTTTTGGCAGGCTAGATAGGCCACTAAAAGGAACAAACACTAGCCTATACAACACTAACTGAGTTAGCACTTCTTGTCAGCTGAACTGTCAGCACGTTTACAGCAGCTGAGTGTGTGGTATTAAATAAAGTGCTCTACAAAGCTAAATAGAAAAAAAAATACACATTTGGTCAAAATGGAATTTTTGTAAAAACATGATGTAAAACAAAAAATGTGTTAAAAAATTAGGCCTACAGAACTGAATTCAGCTAGCTGTTAGCATAGTTAGCTGTGTTTTAAGATGAAATTTTCATTCTTTCACTTTGTAGTAATGAGTTTATCATTCCAAATAAATGTAACAGCTAAATCCAACAATGATGTAAGAAAGAAACAAAAAAGAAAAGAAAAAAAGGAACAAACATCTAGAAGTGTTTTTAACCTAAAACAGCAGACATAACCACAATCTCTGTAGTTTTTTATCACTACGTTGAAAAAAAGAAAGAAAAGAAAATGAAAATTTTAAAAAATGAAAAAGTGTTACAATGGGCACCTTTCCTTTCACTATAAGTTAATAACTGAGAAATTAGAACTATTTGTTGAACTGACCTGAGACTATAGTGTTTGAAGGCTAAATCTGAAGTGAAACCAGATTTTCAGAAGTAAGAAAACCTCATCCATTGTAATGACATTTGCAGTTACTAAGAACTAAACATCCAGCCTTTATGAGTGTTTCTCAGTATGTTGTGTTTCCTGCTTCCTATAAGTTAACCAAAACCTTTGATGAAATGAGTCCATAACATAGGCCAGTTGAACACTGTGTAATAACATGAATAGAAAATTGTTGTTGTTTTTTCATGGAGGAACATGCTTCACTTTTTGAACAAACATAATATATAAATTATTAGAAGGCTAATATTTAGAGGTGTTGGATGTTGGATTGTGTTGCCTTTGTTTCCTTCTGCTTTCAGACTTCCAGTAATGCTAAGCTGAGCTAACGGTCTCCAGGCAGGAGCTTCATGTTTAATGGACAGACATGAAAAAGGCATACAGTTTCAGTTCCACATTTTAGAGAGAATTACCCACAATATCATAGAATTACACCTACACTGTTATACTGTAAATTAAGTCCAGCAATAATACGCAGCAAAACCATGTATTCAATATTCAATTTGAGAAATATACAGAATATAATCATATATTACTCGATATTGTAGTCGAATCCTCTCTGAAGCTGTGAGAGTCTGTGTTTTCCTGTGGAAAAACAAGAGAGAAGTGGAAAAAGAAAACTCAACAATAAATTAAAAAAGAAATGTTAATGTCACATTTCAAACATTATGAAAGACCAGAGGGTCTTTATATCAGTGTACTCATTAACAGCCGAGCAGGCCTGGATTATGTTATTACAAATTAGGACAAAAATATATTTAACTGGATTATTTAACACCATATAATGAGCTTCCTCATTTGTTTTCACTGTAAATAGGACACAACCATGAAAAAGCTTATATACCAACAAACATTCACATGAGCACACAGATTGTCATTACTTATGATGCACACACATGCTTTCAGATGTACAATCTCCTTTTATCTCTACATGCTCTGTTGCTTGTGATTATCAGCTGCGTCTTTACTTGTGACTTTATTTGCTCTACATTTATCCATGCTCGAAACCACGGCTAAGCCCCCTGTCTTTGCCACTGCAGCCCAGTTCCCCCAAAGGGATCATTAAAGTTTCATCTAAGCTAATCAATTCCAGAGGGTACCACTAATAATAGCAATTCATACAATTATAATAGTTTTTCCTTTGCAGTTAAGCCCTGGCAGTGCTGATTTTTTCACAATCACAGTCACAATGACAGTCATGATTTGGTTTCCCTTCCTGTGGCATATGTGCAATGAATTGGTCGTTCAGTTGACTAAAAACAGGTATTGAAAATGAAACTAGATGGGGTGGTGGTATAGCATGTAGCATAAGGCCCAGTCTGGATCTAAGCCCAGGCTGCACAGAGTTAGGACCGTTCCTTGCCATGTGCTACTGCTTTACCAGCAAAGCTACTGGGGATGCCCCACAATGAGTGCCTTTATTTAATGCTTGGATTATTTTTGTGGTTTGACATTTTTAATTTATAACTTATTTACTTGGACTTGTAGTGGTGTATTTTTTATAAAGAGTCCACCACTGACCCTGAGATGAGATGCCACTTCCCACCATCATATTTCAGCCATGTCAGGCACCTGTTCCTGATGTAAGAGCCCTGATACTTTCTTCCTCCACTCCACTGCACACCAGAGAGTAATAATTTCATGACATTCACTTAACAACTGGGGTTTCCTGTTTTTCAGATTAAAAATTTCACCTAAAAACCATCGTGAAATACAGAACCAATGTTTGACCACTATGAAAATTATGTCTCAAGTCATGCTTCAGACATCTGTTGGTTGTTATCAGTCCCCCTCAAGAACAGATCAGTCAAGATAAGATTTATGCAATACATTATAAAAAATAAAAATATACGCAGCTCAACTATTTCTTATTTTCCTTTCCTCTTTCACATGTCATCCGACACACACTGCAGATTGATCTTGTGACTCTCTTGGAGGAGGAACCACTGGACAATCGTAACAGTTCTATCTTGTGGTCAAATACATAATACAATGTAGCTATATGATGTTCACTGTACTGCTTTATATAAACACACACAAATAACATGGACAAAGTGGACTGAAGTGCATTATTCGTGTTTTCATGTGTTTATTATATACCATTACTTAGAATTATAGCAGTAGTCCTTTTGTATTTTTTGTCATTACTGTTATAATCATTATTGTATTGACACTAAAACAGGAAGAGCTAGTCCATTAGAACATGTTGGCAGGAAGTGGTTTCTGCTCGGGGAACAATAATAATATTCTGCTCATTAGTGTTCATCATCATTTAGTCACTGTTTGACAACAGGGTTAGTAACAGCGAATGTGTTGTAGGGTGGAGCTGTAGCTGCGCATTGAGATTGCAACAGTCTTAAAGTTACTGTATGTAGCTGTTAATAAAGTTGTCTCAAAACCCATAGGAACCATTCGTGTGATACCAAACACTGTGCTCACTGTTGAGGTTGAATCAGGTCGAGCTTAAGTCAAACTTAATTTACAACTCTGAGTTTGTTAATTCACATGTGAAAAATAGTCGGTCAGTCTACAGCAGAGTTTGCACTGTTTTCTCTGGATCTGCTTCTCACCATCGACGTGGTTCCAGGAAAAATTGTTGAGAGCAAAAATCTGCGGACTTTCCAGAGTAATCAGATCACGTGACAGCGATCATGTCGCTTTCATTTATGAAGTCCAACTTCACAAATTGCCAGCTGTAGCCTCAGAGGGTTTTAAAGTCTGTGCAAGGAAACAACGCCCTCTATTCTTACGCCTTATGTTCAGAGAAAAAAAACTCTTCTCAGAAAACTTTAATGGGAAGAAAATGAAATAAGAGGGAATCCCCATCCAGCTCAGACATACTGTACAATACATGAACCATATCCAGAATAAGAAGAATCAACAATAGTCATCTTCCCACGTCAGGCTGAGGATGACTGCACATCCTCCTGAGGTGGTTCTCTCAAAACATCAATACGTAGACTCACTGACTAATCTGCACGTAGAGATAAAATGGGAAATGACTGGCAACTTTTGAGTATAATGTGATTGCAAAATCTGTATCATTTTACTTTTCTAAACTTTTCCACTTGAAGCCCCCCATAGATGAAACAAAATGCTCTGTAAATTCTGCCATTTTGAGGAATTGCCCCACTTGTCAGTTCACTGAAATCAAGTGGACAAACCTTTGCTTGTTTGCCTGTTTTTCCTTTTTTGTGGGGCAGGTTTCTACCAATGGGAAAAACAAAAAACAAAAAAGCTGTTGCAGAGGAAGCAGGTACTTCATTTCACTAGAAATAGTCCAACACAACCACAGTTGACACACTTTGACCTGCATTCAAGTGT
>OMNW01008995.1:16791-33893 GCA_900303245.1 Selene dorsalis
GTCAGTTAATAGCTACTTAAAATATGAAAACTAAATGCACTTCTTGAGCAAATGTGTCATTTTAGAAACAAGATAATAAGATAATAAATACACACGCACACACACACACACACACAAAGTTTGGACACACCTTCTCGTTCAATGGTTTTTCTTTATTTTCATTACTTTCTATATTGTAGATTCAAACTGAAGACATCAAAACTATGAAGGAACACATGAGTAATTATGTCGTAAAGACAAAAGTGTTAAACAAAGCAGACTATGTTTCATATTTGAGATTTTTCAAAGTAGCCACCTTTTGCTTTGATGGCAGCTTTTTGCACACTTTTGATTCTGTCATCAGCTTCATGAGGTCGTCACCTGGAGAGGTTTTCCAACTGTTTTGAAGGAGTCCTCAGAGGTGCTGAGCTCCTGTTGGATGTTTTGCCTTCACTTTGTCCTCCAACTCATCCCAAACCATCGCAGTTGGGTTTAGGTCAGGTGACAGATGACACTTTTGTTTTAATTAACGTTTTTGTGTTTACAACATAACTCCATATGTGTTCCTTCATACTTTTGATGTTTCCAGTATGAATCTACAATGTAGAAAGTAATACAAATAAAGAAAAACCATTAAATGAGAAGGTGTGTCCAAACCTTTGACTGGTAGTGTATGTCTTTAGCAATAAGAATATTATCCTCTTCCTCCAACATGCTCATTCTTATGCAGACACACACATGGCAGTTTGACAGTGGAAGTTAAGTCTTAATTCAGATGTGGTTGTCCAAAAACGTTGGAAATAGCAACACCATTTAATTTGTCTTCTGAAAGAAGTCAAATTCATGTATCGTGAGAGCACAGGTGGCTCTGGTTAATTGTTAGCTATAAAACATGAAGGATGAAGTACCTTCAGTTCTACTCATGTGGATCTACTCCAGGATGCACCGTGTTCCTCGATTTTCCCTCATGCATCAAAAAAGCACGAATCATTTTTCCTTTCCACATTTGTTGTGAAGGACTGAAGAAGCAAATCACAGATTGTATCAGCAGTAAACAGGGGTGACAGCTGGCCAGCAGGTTTGGTGAAGTCGGGGAACAACTGAACTCTGGCAGAAGCCAACAAAACCCAGTGTGAAAACGACCCTAGCTGTTGAGTTGTGGAGATGAGTGTAGCATCCTGTGTTTTGTGGGACTGTTTCTAGAGATGCTCAGCAGGCTGCAGGAGTGTGATAGAGGTCAACTGCATGATTGAATGCACCATGGCAGGGCCTCGGACCAGGACAGAGGGACCTTTCAGCGCTACCCATGGCTCTGAGCATCTGTTCATAAGGGGAAAATCAATCATCTCATCTCCAAGGAGGAGCAAGTGTATTGGACAAATGAGAAAACAGCATACCTTGATGTTATCCTCACTTGGCTGGTGGTTTGTCTCAGATACATAGGTGCTCTCAGCGTACCTGCCTCTTCCTGCTCGGGCAGTTTTAGGAGACCGCCACTTCATAGTGTAATTGAAAACCCAGTGCCATGCCACTACACTGGCGTAGTTTGGCTATCCGGCAGAGCATCTGCAAGCAGTTCTGGTCTGGCTCTCAACTCTTTGAGGCAGGCGCTGGCTGACTGCTCGGAAACAGAAAACCCCTGGCTAGCTGAGAATAATAAGTACCCATGGGAAGCTGCCAGATGGACATTTACTGTGAGCCTAGCTGGAGAGGGAGAAATCTGTCATACATCACACTAGGCATCTGTGGGGGAGCAGTGCCGGTTCACGTCCACTATGTCGGATAAGACGAGTGCTGTTTGTCGGGACTAAAAGCTGTTAGATTTTTAACATGTAACACATCCACTTAATGCATTTACCTTCTTTCAAGGTCGGCATTCCACGTCACATTAAAGATGCTGTTATAGTCAACACTTATAATGTCCAGTGATCGAACCTTTAAAGATGTTTGTCACATAATGATTGCCACCACTGAATATGCAGTCAGTAAGGGTTGTAAAATAGCCTCTCCTCATTTAACTCAAATTGTATGACTATTTCCAGGCAGTCAGTGGCTATCAAATTACAGTGACTCAATGTGCAGCTGCAGTCTGTTGTTCTGCTGGTGCAAAGACGGAGATATGGATCTGATTTTCTGTTTTATACTTCTGTGGGAATTTTTAGATATCCCTTCTGCAAAGTTCCTCTCATGTCTCCTTTAATTTTTTTTGGTAGAGACAGTTGTTTCTATCCCTTTCACAGAATAATGACTCAAAAGCACGTTTCTGCCTTGGATAATCCTTGAAGCCCAGACTTTTGACTTGGAGTAGAAATGTCCAGTACTTTTATTTTTTAACACATTCTTCCATCTGAAGCAATGGGCCAGTTATTACAATTGGCTCATTATGCTCTCAGAAGCTCAAGGGCTTCAGAGCTGGTAAAGAGAGAGGGAGAACGAGAGATAGAGCACAAAGAGTTCACCCCAGTATCGTCAGCGGTGAAAGAGGACCTCGCTTCTCTTAGACAAGCTGTGCACCAGTTATTATTGCATTATGTCTGGCAGCCCTCATCTCAGACAGGAACTGAGCCACACTTGATCAGTGATATGACACTGGCAGAGAGCAGAATGATTGCTGGCTGCTCAGTTAAGCAAATACCATTACGCCGTTGAAGTCTAAAAGTAGATCTGTGCTTGGTAAAAATTATAAAAGGCCAGCCTGGACAGTATCCAAGGCAGTGGTAGCTTTGTAATCCTCAGGAGTGGGTTCCTCTGAAATGGTTTTGGTTTATTCGCCTCTCAGAGGATCGGAACAATGGTATTCACAGATAATACACCACTTTCAAGTCTCCATCTGGGTTTTTGGAAAAATGCTGCGTTGCATACTGTCCAAAATATAAAGAACAAATGCTTAGTTAGACACAGATTTCTTTCTGTTTTTTTTCTTAATAAGTATAATTTGAATTTTTTCCATGTCATTTTATTAAAATAGAGGATGTATAAGTCAAAGGTGTAACAGCATGTACATACAGCTATGATCTGCAGTTCATAGCCTTGATAATAATGCTTATATGGAGAGATGGCTGGAAAGTCATAACCCCAGATCATTAGAGAACAACCATAGCTTGGTCCTGTGGTGGGTCTTAATGTTAACACTTTTGTTCTTTTAAATATGCCCTCTGGGTAATGAGCCATTTCACTAATGGTGACTTTCTCAAGCATGTGTCAAAAAGCTCCTGGCATTATCAAAAGCTCTTCAGGGAGCTTAAATTTGCTGTATGTTGATTCCCCACCCCCTCCGCCCCCCCTACTCTTCTTTTTTTAAGACCAACTACGGCTGGGTAAGTTGTTAATAAGAAATGTGACTGATAGCTTGTTAGCGTGACTTTGCATAAGTTCTACAATAATTAGACCTGAGTGACAGATTCAGCATTCGGTTCGTACAGCCACCTCGGAAATGATCTTCCAGTGCATTGTGTTAGCAGACTGTGTCACTCTGCGCCTCTAATATTTGATAGGCGCTGTTCAATATATTCACAATAATTGCTTATCATGGCAGATAATCACATACTCAACTATCCATACTCTGCACAAATAGATGCTTTAAAGATGTTGTGCAACAGTAATTTAGGCAGACACATCGCACAGATTTGTGTATACTTGGAAGCCCCTATCTGTGCAAGTGAAGCCGGGCTGCTGTTAAGAACAGATGGCTTATCTTTAACTTTATCAGCAGCGGCAGTGTCAACCGCAAACGCGATAAGTTGCTCCAGTGCCTGGGGAGAGCGGCATCCATCAGTAGGTAACAGCATATGGTGGAGGCACATTAAGGTGTCCTGTCTCTCTCTTTCCCTGCCTTCCTGTTCTATGAGCTCTTCTGCAGCCAAGCATCAGAATCTCACTTCACAGGACAAAGTGTCTGTGTGTGTGTATGTGTGTTAGAGTGTGTGTGCGTGTGCTGAGGGGCAGCAGGCACCCAATTTAAGATCTTGTGCTTCCTGTTTGATCCGTTTCATGTGTTTTCAAAGTTCTGCAGTCATTTATTTACTTATTTATTATTATCCTTAGAGTTCAGGTCAACCCCAAGCCCATTAATCTAACTAGCTCACTATTCCTTTGTTATCTATATCTTTTCATGACTTGTTTGCTTGCTTGCATTTTCAAGGAGATCTTTATTAAAGGTAAACACGATTGCCATGGTAAAGAAGAATGTCTTTTATCCATTTCGAAAGGAATCACAAGGCAGTATCAGCAACCATATCTCTGTCAAGAAGGTGTTGTTTTTCTTCTCTCCTCCCACTAATAACAACCTCCATTGCTTTCCAAACCTAAACACCCTGGTAAGGCATGCGAGTCTAACATTGGAAGGAAAGCCTGTTTACCAGATCCTCCATGTGTTGCATTACTACATTAAGCTGAATGTCAATCAAAGCCTTGTTTGCTTGAGCGAGTGACTCAGTCTTCCACAGGCCGACATGACAGCGTACTGTTGGACATAAATCAAACAAGCTACAAAAACTGCATTCACCTCTTGTGGAGATTTGGAAGTGCACTGTAGCAGCAAGGTTGCTCTGAAAAGCTCCTGTACAGAGGCCACACACACACACATACACACATTGTCACATATCAGTATCTTTGTCATCAACACACTGGACTAAATTCATTATGAACATCATTGCACTCATTTCTCCAAATGATAGCCCCTGCTTATTACAAAAAGCTTAATTGTGCAAGTCCTCAGGACTAGTGACACCTTGCCTCAAGGCCAGTACTGTTTCCTCACACTGACTACATTTGTTCTCATTTGAAGTCATTGTATTTCAACAACGACTTAATATTGTGTAATAATCACCTCCAGTGCTATTTAAATTTACTCTTTCTCTTGCTTTCAGTTTTGACATCCCTATTTATGCTCTAAGTTTCAACTCATGTATAAAACCTCTGATATGTCGCAGCATGCATCCCACCCGAGCCCCTCTAGCCTTCCCTTTTCCATTGTTATTCCCGTGTTGACGTCTCCCTAATAAGCAGCGTTAATTAGCCCGCTCTTCAAAAATATAATTTTCCATTGTGTCTTCGGAGTTTGGTCATTAAATGAACAAAGGAAGCCAAACGACTGGCACAATGGGCTCCGCTGATTAAGCGTGCACCCCGAACAAAACTTGGTTGAGGAACAATCAGAGAATCTGCTTGATTCTTCTTCATCCTCTTATCTCATGTTGACTAGATAATTTATGGTATGAACACGTTTTGCGTACAGAAATGTGCTGTTTATGTCAGAGCAGTCTTTTAGTTTACAGTCAGAAAAGCACAGAGCTGGTGTGCGATCATGCACATGTAAAATGTTTTCGACTACGACAGGGTTCTTCTGGTATGTGTCCATGCTCCTCTCTGCAGCTACAGGAACAGCACTTCTGTTTAGAAGACCCAGAACTGTTTGCAGTGTTAAGCCTAAAATGCCTTGTATAACCAAGGAAATCTGTCGGGATATCAGCTGAAGTCATATGGCCTCCTCTGAGACAGCATCTGGCCCAAGTTGGCTCAAGCATCCTGCATCCATTCTGGCAGAACATTTGAGAATGATGAAGACCACTGGACACAATCCATGGCCTTGCTTCGATGAAGGTTGAATGTCAGAGGTCGTTGGGTGGCCAAACCCATCTGCCGGTCTGGCAGCGCAATATACAGTACAGGCTGGATGTTAGCAACAGAGTGGCATGCTTCGTGGGTGTCTAGGCAGAGACAGTCTGTGTTCATAGCCTGCTCAGATGTAAACTCTACATTTCGACATCACAGCCCGGTCTGCCAACACATTATGTCATTGTCACCTGATTAACAATATTTGGCAGAGCAAAGTGACAGCATTTGTTTATGTGTGATTTCTAAGGCATCTATGGTATATAAGGCATCTAATGCAAAAGACATATGCAGCCTTTAAGAACACAAAGTCAGTCCAATGCAAACTTAAACCATATAGAGACATCTTCGATATTCAATAATAATTAAACTCCCATCAACTGACCCAAATTTTACCTCTCAGTCTTTTGTTGGTCTTTCTCTGTCATATGCACTTTTTATATCTATTGCTACACTTTGCCAGCTGACAGACAAAAATTCACAATGTGTCACTGTTTAATCTCCCTTGAAGGATGAGATGACAAGTCCTGCACTCAAAATTTTAAAACTGGTTTCATCCATGAACTGATGCATGAACGGACTTCTCAGGGTTAACTATTCCTTCTACCAGATACAAAGCGTGTGCACTACAGAGCAGCAGAATAGGCACGCCAATCCTAAAATGGTCATTTTCAGACCAGGCTGGAAACCTTTAAACTGGTACACAATCAGTGTTACAGATTGCATTTGATCCAACAAAAGAAAGACGTTTAACAGCCATCATGTTAGCCACATATCCTCACCATTCACTCAGAATAAGACATTTAACACCTCACACAGTTTCACAAAATAATACAAAATATGTGCATCTTAAAGCAGACTGATGTAGTGAATTGTCTCTTCTCTTTAATTACCTTTAACAGAACCACAGTTAGGGGCAGAAAAACATGGATCTGCAGAGGCTGCACAATGTTTACCCTGCAGAGCTCTGTGTACACAGAAAGCTGCTCCACTGTGTCCCAGTGCAATACTACTCGTTCTTACTTGACCGACACCGAAAATAGAAACTTGTGTTAATTAGTCCTTTGAGGCCTGCCATACGGAGAATCCAGGTTTGTAAATACAGGGGAGGATATGTCCTCAACTGTCCCTTGTTATGGATTAAGGCCTGAAGCCAGATGGGAAATTTCAGCCAGCCTGTTTAGTTTTTTTTTCTTCTTCTCTGACATGTGCGCTGACATTCCTGCAGGTCAAAAAGGAAAATAGCTGTAGGGTCTGTGTTTGCTCAGGGCCTTTAGTGACCACAGGCGAAGCTAAAGGGTTATCCTTCGGGGTAAGCACAGAACAGTGATTGCGGAATTGGACTCAAGCTGGAGATGCAGAAGCAGGATAATGATCTAGTGTGTTTACAGGAAGTACAACTGTAATCTCACTATCTTCAACAAATTATAAACCACCGTCTATAACCATGTACGTCTGCACCCTAGCCCAGTATCTGGAGATTTATTGAAGTGAGAGTTTTTTGGGTGCTGTCACAGATGGGTTGACACTGGTTGACAAATTCCTGCAATTTGATAAAAATGGCAAATGCAGCTTTTTTTCCCTCTCAGTTCATTGAACTAGCAAAATAAACATGGAACCGATGCTCAGTGATAACACAGAACTACTCATCAAAGACAGACAATACAATAAGGAGAAAGCTCCAGAATAATTATTGACCATGTAGGTGTTGTGGTGTCTTATGCTAATTAGCTAACCTATGACTACGGCGCTGAAAGTTTGTTGTCAAATAATAAAGTAACATAGCTTCATATACCATTCGTAGCCGAATATATATTCTGTGTTATTCTTCTACATTGCTGTATTTCAGAGTTGCTGAGTTTAAACTTCACTGTAAATAATGATTTTTTTCCCTCATTCTGGCACAGAGCTTATTTTAACAACATTACGTGACTGTTGGGCGACAAGAGTCATTCATCACCAGGCTGTATTAATTTGGTGTTTTTGTGAAATGCGAAGAGGCTGTTACATGTGTCACTGCAGCACTACACCCCATCATTAATTTGCTATCTTGTTACCGTACAACCACCTCTCACTCCTTTTATTCTCTCACTCTCAAACTTTCCTCCTTCACTTGGCATGATAATCACCTCACTTGAAAGATGGCAGGCAAAGAATAGAAATCAAGATACTGTAGGCAAGAATAACAAGCTGACACTGCACAGTCAACGGCAGTGAATAATCCATCCCATATTTGTATTCCTCCCCCTAGATTTCCACCATAAACACAGTTTGTTGTCTATATTTATCCCGATCTTTCTCCTTCTTCTCTATCACCAGAATTTCATTTATTCTTCAATTTTCCATTGGTTCATATTTTTTTACATGGGGAGATTCACTCACACACACTCGGTCTGTGCTATGCACTCAAGGCCAGCATCTCACATTATTGAACAGTTTGCTCAGAATAACCTTTCGCATTCATAACAGACACCATCAATCATGTGCGGGCAAGGCAAGTGACACACATTTAACCATCTTAGCACAGATTTGCGGAAAATCTTCAAAATCTAATCCAATCATCAGGCTCTCTTACTCTAATACAGTTGTAAAATACATTATACAATGATTGCAATGTTGTTGTTCAACATAATTACAGAGAGTGATTAATTAATTTAATTTTGTACAAAAGGATGCTGAGCTATGTCAGGGTGTCCCATGGCAAAATCATGTCATCTCATCAGCTGAATGATTAAAACAGGTCACTTATAGGCAGGCATTCAGTTAGGCCAAGTTGAGTTGGGTGCATTATAATTATATTAACATAATCCAGCCTTGTTAAATTGGATCAGAAATATTATTAAAGCAGGTGTGGCTTTCACTCAGTGTCACTAATTCCTCCTGTGCTTAAGTCCTAATGAGAAATAAGGAAGCACTTACAAAGAAGCGTACCGACTGAACGGCAGGTAGAGATTATCTGTCTACCTCACTCAGTTCACTCACACTCACACACTCTGTCTGTGTCATGCGCACAATTACACAGAACCTAGCACACACAGAAACGAGAACACATAGACACACACACACTCAGGGAAACAGACAATACACTTTCACTTGTAGTCTCAGTCTTTGTGCCTACTCCTCTCAAATGAATAGCACTATGTAATACCGCCAGAGGGATTTTCAAACACATCATTATAAGGCTCTTTGGAAACAGTACGGGGAGAGGACCAGCTGACACTCTGTAATTTAGCACAAAGTTTTGAAAATAAAATCATACTGTTGTCAAAGGCAGTGCTAAAGTCTCATATAAATTATGCGTTGCCACATTAGAAATTAAAATGTGCAGTCTGCAAAAGTCCAAAATGAGGATTCGCATCCATAACTGATTACTGCTATTGAAGGAAAAAAAATTAAATAAAATAATCACTGCTACTGTGTATTATAGTTACTGATATGATATATCCCATCCAGTTGCTGTGTTTTGTCTGGCCTGTCCAAGCATCTATATTTTGTCCTAACACTTATTGATTTCCTCTGATCTGTGACAATTATCGGCCCTGGTTGGAGAAGGAGACCTTCAGCAACTCTGGCATGTGTGAATAAGCTAACGTGCAGAATCACAGGCAGCTGTCCAAAGGAACCATTCACTGTCTTGTCAGGCTATCTGACAGCACACAATGCTAATTCAGGTGTGAATAGTGAGTTCATTTCCATTTTGTAATCTGCCCATTGTTTCAAAAATATCGAGAGCCTGCCCATCTCGTTGCCTCCCATTGGACACACAAACAAAAACTTAATATCCAGGATAAATTGGGAATGAAATGAGTTAAAAGGGATTATTCATTATGCACACACATAATATGACAGTCAATACCCTATCGATCACTGGTGAATTTTAATTTACGCATAATGACACAACATTAAGTGAGCCTGATTGATAGTTTTTACACATGGGAGGACGCAATTATGCTCCACACGGAGGACGCACGCACGTGCCAAAGCGCACATACAGATACCCTTTGCGCGCGAGTCCACCACAGATTCACACACTCCCATTCCACAATGTTATTATCTCATTCTCCATGGTCTCATTTTTCACAAAGCCCTGGGGTGTGTGAGGGACAGTCAGGGTTGAACTCACACAAGCCCAGGCGGTACACCCGACTGCCAGTGAAGGTCTGTGTTAGCATGGAGTGCAACACTGCCAGAAGAAACAGGAACTGGAAAATGGAAAGAACCCAGATGATCCTGTAACACAATGCGGTGCAGGAACCCTGTGTCCTGCCAGTGGAGGCAGCTGTTTGACTTTATTAGAAAATATTGTTTATTTAGAGATTAGCACTGGAGAACGATTATTAAAAAGACATGTTATTACAGGGCAGATAAGAAGGTTCAGGTCTTTACAGCAACATTGCACAAGATGACCATGAAATAACCAGGGCTCTTTATCAAGGGCCAATTGTTTTCATTAAAACTCACTTTTTGGCCTGCTCTCTGCATTGGAAGACAAGAACCCTGCCCACTCATCTGAATTTCAAGACACTCTTAATTTTCTACCAGCTATTTGTGTTTTAACATTGCAAAACAATGGATTTCAGCTTTTTGCAGAAACAAGTCTATTCTGGGTTAGTATTAACACATTGTGATTTACTGTATGAACTCCTCAGCTGGGGTTTTGGTAGAATTACTACTCAAATGTCCTATCCTACTCATCTTCATTATAATAAGATGGCTTCTCTTAGCAGGGCACTGTAGCTCAAGAGGGACAATGGTTCAAGGTTTCAAACTCAAGAATAGCTACTCAGTGCTGTCTTTGTGAAGACATAAAGGTTTCCCAGCAGAGTGTAATTTCTTTTCATGAAACACACGTTCTTGTATGAAATTACTGAGGGATTTCGGTCATTTCAGTCAAGACATACAACTGTCTACTTCCCCAGGTCATACGACTGGCTGTGTGGCATTGACTCCTTGCTTGCCAGGCATGTCCTGACTGCAGTGAATTTCAGGACTTCTTATTTATTCTCACTCTCAGTCAAGTCATCGTTTGCTGCAATAGCGGTTTATTAATTACCTCTGGAATATCCTCCCACCTCCCTCCAGCTTTGAGTTCTTTGTTTTCACATTACAGCAGTGAAATACCAGTGTAGCACCATGGAGGTCTCAAAAGTTCACATTCAAGAAAAATCTTATTTTGCCAACATTGTACTAGATCTTATAGATTACCTGATGCTACTTTTATTCCATCTACCAACAAGGTTATGATTTTAGTCCACTTTGTATGCTTGTCTGTTGGTTTGTTTGTTTGTGAGGGCATGGGCCAAGGACAGATGACAACTGTAATAATACTACTGTACTAATACTTCTGTATGCATATTCCACCGAAACAATATTATATTATCTTTTTTTTACCCTACATATTTTGATGTTAGGAACATGTTCATTTTATCTTCTGATGACACAGAAGTCACAAAACTGTGACGTGATAGACCAGAACAGTCATATCTCACACTAATGAACAGTGGTCTATGTATAAAGGTAATTAGTGGAATCCCCAACTTTTTTGCCATGCTAGTAACAAATCATTTTTCTCATAGAAAATTGATTCAGTTGAATATTGCAATTTATAGCTTTATTGCAAGGAGACCTTCTAGTGGCCACAGAAATTATGATGAGGAAGTCAGGTCACATAGTCCACAGAGTGAAACTTTGAAGAATTAATGTTCACTCAAATCAGAATCCGTTCCTAAACCTAACCATCAGCAGGTTAAAATGACCTCAGCATTCAGAAGAACCATACAGACCATTAAACTCTAATGACCTTGCTGAATTTGCCTTGATCTTTATGGCCATGGAAGAATGCTAACATTGGCATTTAGCTCAAATCAACATTGTGATTCAGCACAACCTCTAACAGCTTTTAGAAAAGCTTCAGACTCTCAGTTTTGCTCTCAGTCAGAGTGAAAAACTCACAGACTTTAGTCCTGGTTGATTTAGCTAAAGCTGTATAAACTGCTGGGAGCAGCAAAACAAACTAACAAACTAACTATCATCCTTTTAATAAAGAAGTCAGGCAATAATTGTGAATCAGTGACAGTCTTTGACATTGCCACTTGGCTTTAGAATACCTCAGCATACTTATTGTAGTAAGCGAGTGAAAACACGATTACTTCTCATGTGTTAATACATTTACTCTGTTATGCAATAACAAAGACTCCTGCCTTGAGCTGTGGACACGAGTAGACATAGAGGTGGCGGGGTGCTAAAGGCAGCTGGATGAGATGACTGGACTGCCAGCAGATAGCCACACACATGATTAGTGTCAGATCCATGACATTATCTAATGTGATTCCTCAGACATGGGCCAGCTGTTACTGCAGGGAGCCAAGTCTCCACCATCACTTCTTCAGTTTAATGCCAGAATTTCATTTGTGGGCACAGACAGTGTAAAGAAGTGTCTGGAAACCAAATCTCCAGGTCTCCCTGTACCACCAACAGGGGTGACCACCACCTAAAGGTGACGCCACAGACTATTAAATCACAGAGTTAGTGATCAGCAAAGTTGGAGGCACACAGACAGAAGCCAAAGCCCAAACCAATAACTGTGTACATTGAATTTAATGTTTGTCTTGGAGGTGTTGTAAAACGTTCTCTCCATTTTTCAATTTCCACAAAAACATAATATCTTAAAAGAGGTTACAGGACTCTGTGGCAATGACATCTCACTCAGAGGTTGTTAAGAGGTTTCTACTCATACACTTCCACCGTGGTCAACTGAAACAATGTGACACAGTGCGACAGTGAGAGTAAAGACAGATATTACAGCTGCCAACAAAACAACATGAGGTGTAAAATTTGCCGTATAGGGAGAATGCACACTCATGGTGACAGTGGTGTACTGAATAATAGAACACACATGGAAGACCAGGACATTTATACATGTTGCTCAACATACTGAAGGAACTTTTCTTCGCTCCCACTTTTGTTGTTGGAAAATTACTTTTCTAACACATCCGCAAGAATAGCAATGGCTACATCTTTAAATTTAGAACGTGTGATGAACACTAATTAACAACCTTTCAGCTTGAGAAAGTGCTAGTCCCCTGCCTCTTTGCACATTGCATCCCCTTGTTGCTGCTGCGGTGGCGGGTGGAGCGGACAACTGAAAAGGGACTTTTTTTTTTCTTTTTTCTTTGTTTTAACATCTCATGTAAGATGTTGATTCCTGCACCCATCCAAAAGTGTAAACCTCCTGTTTACCCCTGCTCACATCTCTTTCCAGAGAAGCCATACGCTTTAATCCTCACAGTCCAACTGACAAACTTTGCTCAACACACTTGTCATCGAGTTCGCTTCGCACAAGTGTAGAACCTGCACAGCTACCTTTACTGTGCAATGATTGGCCAACTATTGTGCCAAGGGGCAACGCCACATGTGGTGTTCAGACTGAGGGGCGACTAAGTTTAACACGGGTTAATGAATTGTTTGCCTGTTTTATGTTTAATAGATAAAGGGCAACAGATATTGCTGGCAGAAGTAAGGAGCACTTGGACCAATTTACATAATAAAAGGAAAAATAAATGGTCTCTTTGCTAAGAGGGAAAGTTTTGCAATTTCCATTTGGGTGTTTAAACAAAAAAAGAAGAATCACTTGATGTTTAATAGCTTGAAAAGTCTACACCACATTAGGAAATCAAATTATTCACTCAAACCTTATGTAATTCAACAGCAAATGACTGAGAAACAAAAGCCGTATTAAATAAATGACAGCATCTTTGATATTGTGATATAAGCATTGCTTCCTATGCCCAGCTGAAGCTGACCAGGCTGCAGTCAGTCTCAGCTGGGTTGAGAGAGGACGAAGTGAATACCTCTCCTCTCTAGGTGCATGGACACAGTGCCTATACCTGCATCATCTGAGTGATATATCCACATAAGCCAACTCAAAGCAAGGCCTTGAAGTCAGTATCCAGAATTTCCTGTTACATTTCACACCTGTGGCTTTTTAAACAAAGATCCAGAGGGACATGAGGACCATTAAAACTGGACAGCCAGACTGTAGTAACTGCCATATGACTATTGTGCTAGTGGAAAACAGAGTTCTGCACCCTGGTCGACATCATGTGCTCTCTTTTGCATCAAGGTTGGATATACAAATGTGGATCAGGTGGTGGGTGAGTGTGTAGTTTATCTAATCTTCATGCAGGAGACTGGAATTCACAAGTTATTCACAAGGAGAACGTTGGAGAATGCCAACTTCTTGTAGGTCGGCCTCTTTAAAATGCAGGCCGTAAACACTCGAACAGTTCCCGTTACTTTGAGGGCGTCTCTGGTGCATTTTAAAGTTGTAATAGTGTCCTAAACAGTTCAGCCAACAGTCTCTGCTATGTTGTCCCCACAATCTTCAGTTAATGTTTTAATCTCTTAATGCCCCAATTCTCCGAGATTAAATTAGTAGAATTTACTGAGTGATATGTGAATTTATGGAGGCCTCTTTACCTGATTAGCTCTCATCAGCTACAAGCATGATACGATGTGAAATCTGAGTAATGGATACTATTACACTGTGCAAGGTGCCAAAGAATTTTAATGAAAGTTATTATCTCCAGATTAACTGTGTTAACACAGAGGGCTAAAGCAAACAGCTAGTAGATTTCTAAGCATGAATTCTGGGCTTCTGCTTAACCACTGCTGGGTGTTGAGTCCCTGCACAGATCTGTGAAGATCTAACTGTAGAGTCTCAGAGGTGTATTATTCACATAAAAATGGGGCTTAATACCACAGCCCTCATCCAACAGTTGCTTTAAAAGGTGTGCACTCATGGTGTCGTGTTCCCTCCTGCTCCTCTCTCCCACCCTCTCATTGTCTGTCTTACTGTACATTTTCCCCCACTTACTCTCATTGTTTGCTCTTCTTTCTTTGCTATTTTTTTTACTGCAATTTTCAGACAAGGCTTCGCTATAACAAAATGCCACCGAATTAAATCATTATTATTCTCTGATTAAACGCCAAGTCTGGAAAAAAAAACAAAAACAAAACAAAAAAAAAACAAAAAAACACTCAAGTCACTCAAGCTCTATTAATAAGATGGAGTATCCATGTTTAACACAACCTAATGGATGAGTGAAATAAGCCCCTGCTATTAATGTTTAATGTATAATTGAATGTTCTACATGGCCAAACTTGTTTACTGGAATAATTGATTCTGATTTCCCATTTTGCCTGCAATACAAGACGGGACTCAGACAGTGGAGGGGGGAGACAGACAAAGAGAGTGAGACCCACTTGGCTCTCCCGCTGCAGTTGTCGGTGAGGTCAAGCCACAGATGTTAGGAGTAATTATCACTGTTGCAGCAGGGCACGTTTGACGAGCTCTTAAAAAGCTTGTGAGAGATTTTTTATTTCAACTGAAAAACTGCTGTCTAAAAGAAATCTCCAGACAAAAACCCTTGTGTTTTAAAACTTATAAACTCCTCAACCACCAGTAAAACAAAACAAAATCCACTATCCTGTTGTTTTCCTCTCTACATCTACAAATGGCTTCCACGAAGGAGCTGAACTCCAGCCTGCAAGGTGATAGCTGCTAGGTTTATTTTTTTCAAGGTGTGTGTGTGTGTGTGTGTGTACCTGTTTGTGTGTGTCTTTTCTCATTTTATCCATCGGGTTTGGTTTGCGTGTTTACCTGAGAAGAACAGCAGGGTGTGACTGAGGTGGAGAGAGCAGTCTCATGGTCCAGTGCACATTAGACAAAGCCCGGTCTCTAGAGTGAGCCTTCAAGCTTTCACTCTTTTTTTTTACTTCTTGATTTTTGTCTGAACAGCCCTGAATGATTTGAGGGATACATCTGATTGTGATCATTCCAGTCAATACTGTGGTTGTGTTTAGCTGTATTTTAGCTGTGACCTTTTCCGAAATGAACACCTCTCCAACTTTTTCTCCCCCACTGTTCTGTGTTTTGGCAGTGTGGCTGGATTATTATCATCTTTGTTAAGCCACGAAAAGGGAGATACTTAACAAATAAAGATTGTTTTTCATCATTGGATTTCCCAGCTGGATGCCGAGGATAAAGAACTTTGGATCAAAATCTAAATTTATTCCTGAAGTGAATTAAATTTCCTTTTTTGTATACTGCCAAAACCCCTACAGCTTTGGCCCATAGTGTGTGTGTGTGAAAGGTCTGCATGCTGGCCACAAGCACTCCAACAAAATCCTGAAGAGTTTCCATGTTTATTCATTATGGCAGGAGTTCTGATATATCTGTTTTTGACCTTCTAGTCAAACTCCCTCCAATTTGGACCAGTCGGTATTTCATGGCCAGAGAAACACGCTTCCTCTCGTCCCTTTTCAGAAAAGATTGTATTCATTTCTACAGTAGTTCCCATCTTTCTTTAATTTGTGGCTCTTTGTGATTGAAATCACGCTGTAATCCTGTTCAAAACTCAACTTCTCATCCTCACAGAGGCCAGTTACATTATCTTAATGATTATGGGTCACGATTCACAATGTTTTAAAAAATCACGCAGGTGACACCTAAAGGTAATGTTAACAGCTCTGCACCGCTAACTCTAACATCAGCGCCCCAGACTGAGAGCACAAGACGATCTGCCTTAAGCTCCAAACCCTCAGAGACTCATTATAAAAAAACTTGTCTGGTTATAAAATTAAAACGATATGTGATGCCTACAAAAAGTTCAAGTGGGAGGATCCGGAAACTCAGAGCACCAGCTGTCTGTCATTTACATTCAACAACTGCAAAGCTACCTGCTGGCAACCTGTCATGTGGCGTGCCAGCAAAGGCAGTGAAGAAGAAGGCTGCAGATAGTAAAGATGGATGGAAACATTGTCTAGTTCAACAGCTGTCCTTGCAAATATTTTATGGAGGGAGTAGATGCAGCATTCTTGTTCCATCTTATGTGAACACACAATGCATTTTGTTGAGCTAAACCAAAGACAAACACTGTAGCAAACTTTCCCAGAGCAGCTAAGTTTTCTGTAGAGCTTATTTACTGCCAACTCACAACAACAATTAATTTAAGTTGAACATTAATTTGAAGTTAACTTTAACAATAGCTATTAGATTTGAAAGCAACAGATGTCATACTTGATGAAGTCAACGGTTTCCAGCTTTAACTCGCTACAGCTTATTAACAACACACTGTAATGAAGCAAGGTACAATTACAATCAGGCCTCTCACTCTTTGAAAACTGCACTTTTCTAAATTGTGATTTTGATATAAAAAACAATCATCTTTCAGCCTCCAGCTTTCTGACTAGTTATCCACGTGTTAAATGGATCGTTTCAGTCAACTCTTTCAAGTTTGTCCTCTACTCCCCTCTTTCCGTTCCCTCACACACTTCCTCACTACACGTCACTCTGAGCAATCAGTAATCAATGTGCGTGGCCTGCCAAAGACAACTCACCTGTAACACTGTTTACAGTGACTGGACTATAGCCAAGCCTTGATCAACACACACACAGACGCGCTCGCAGATGCAGCCCCTCGTGAGCTGGCATCGAGCCTCACACTTGG